>VYZW01061590.1:2374-14416 GCA_013401315.1 Balaeniceps rex | reverse complement strand
GAAAGAAACCACCCCACAAAGTTCAGATTTTGTAACAGATGAATGCTCCACAGTCTTGGACAGACAAGCTCTGTGGAGAGAACAAACAGCAGCAAGCAGCATCAGGGCAACTTCCCCAAGCCTTCTCCTCCAACATGTCATAGCTCTGATGAAAAAAGGATTGTTTTCCTACTAATAGGAGGGCTTGCCCATCACTCATTAACTTCCTAAGTTCTCTTTGGCACTGCTAACAAGGGCTAGTTAGTGTAGTCTTGCTTGCTTGGTAGCAACTCTTCCACTGGATTGGGACCAATGCCACCAGAATAACCCCTGTATGTGCTATCTACACAGATACATTCAGCTGATCGGTGAAGGCTTTAAATCCTATTAGTCCTCAAGGTATTCAGCCCCAAGACCTGCTAGAAAAACAGCTGATGGATGGTGTGTGGAAACTGCAAACTGCATGTAGCAGGAAACCATCCTGTGCAGGGTATGACCAGCAAGGAGCATAACAAATCTTTGGTTTCCCAGTTTGTCATGAAGACTTTGGCATCACTGATATAACTTCCCAAGTTATAGCCAAGTTGTCAGAGAATGGATCTAACATTAGCACGCAAGTTATGGAAGTCAGAGCTATTTTGGAACTTCTTGGGAGTCTGAAGGCATTTGACCATTGACCTTGTGCTTCTAACCAGGAGTTGCTATCGACAGCAATTTTTGTGGATCTGTTTCAATCTAACTTTTGCAGCAAAACACAGTTTAAAAATTGGAAATCAACTTCTTTCTGTCCAAGACTGCTTGGTCATCAGTCTCTCGGAATTAATCTGAGTAAGAATTTCCACTTCCAACTTGCCAACACAGTGCTACAAATCTTTTGTGAAAAAATCTGGCATTAAAACAGCATGATGTATCACAACACTCTCTCACCCCCAAGCAACTATTTCCCATACTAGATAAGCCCTACTGAATACAGGCTAGAGTTCTCAGGAAAACACTGCCTAACACACCATACAGAGAGCACAGAATTAGGGAAACCTGTTAGATACAGTAGATCCATGTAGGTCTCATTAATTTAAGCCAAGAGAGAACAATACATCAGAGAAACACATTACTTTCCTGATAGTGCTTGGCCCTACTTTGCTTGAAATTTTGATACCCAACTTCAAATGAGCCTTTTCAGATTCACTCACCCAAAGACCACATCACAGCATCAAGTCAGCTATGACTGGCTAGCTCTTATAGTATCTTTATTATAGAAAAAATTTTAGACTGCTTTTAAACAGGTTCAGGCAAACTAAGTTTTCAAACAAGAACCACCGTAGCACAGACCACATTTTAGAAGTAACAAAATACCAAATAGTTCAACTTCAGAAATTGTAATGGTATTCTGACTTCTTTCCCTCTTTTAACAAAGTTGCCTTCAAAACCATCTGTGAAGCATATACATTTAGATTAACTTTACCTGTAAGTATATCTGAGATCAGAACCATCAAGCAAGAAATTAGACCCAAAGGCAATTCTGCCTCACTGTAGCAATGTCAAAAAACAAAAAAAAAAAACAACGAGAAAACCAAAAATAAATGCACATGGACTGTGCATTGGACTGTTAGATTGTTTTTGAGAAGAGAAATGGGGTCAGAAGTCCTCCTTCCAGACCAGATACGGATACAAGAACTTGGGAGGAAAAGATGATGCAGGGTGTGGACTAAGTATCTCTGGAAGAGGAGCTCTGAGGCACAGCCAAGTGAGCAGAAAAGTTTTAAGCTTATTTATGCTCTTGTTTTCTTAAAAATTGACAAACTCCAGTAGGTGCCATGTTTGGGCTTTATGTGGATTGCGAACAGCAGACAGAGAGAGGTACTTGTTCACGTGGGTTAATAAGGGCTGATGACACACCAGGCTGTGGGGAACCTTAGGGCTTTGTGAAGTGCTGAGACACAGAGCAAATAAAGAACTTATGCCTCCAGTTTCGTAAATACTGGGTATAGGCAGCAGCCATTTCCATTTTAAGTAGGCCAGCACTTTACTCTGGGACATGCCTCATGTATTAAGACGGCGGTTTATGCCCTTTCAGGCAGCTCTGTATTTTTAGTTTATCCTTGATGAACTCTTGAGGATATGAATTGTTGTGTATGGACCCAAGACTCACCAGAACCAAGAACTGCTGCCTTAAAAATCAAAACTGTTTCCATCCTTTATAATTAGAAGCAAAATATGCATCCTCTTCACCTTTACAAATAACAGGTCAGGGTATGCTTGGGTACAGTTAATCCACTGCTGCTCTCCTCTGTGTTTACGACTAAACAAACAGCAGCTGCCTGCAGCTTGCGGCCTCTCCACCGACTCCCTTGTGGGGGCTATTTATTGAGTCATAAACTCCTCTGATAGTGTTATCACCACAGCATTTGCACAAATAAAGGTTGGAAGAGAGAAAGATTAAAAAAAGAGAATTGACTTTACAGAGAAGGCAAGAAAAACGCTTTATAGATATGTTTGCTTTGAGCGAGGACCAACCGACGAAAGGCAGGGCAAGCATACACCTGGCTGAGGATGGCTGGGCGTATCATCCTCCAGATATGAAACACACAGATTTATCTGAAACAACAAAGCTGAATTTCAGAAAGCTCAAACAACCCCAAAGCCTTCCAAGTTAGATATATTGCATTTCAAGTAGCATACTGTGTGATATATTTACATCTCCTCGATGAGACTTCAACAGATAAGATCTACCTCTGCAGAATCCCGGAGGAAGAGAAATCCTGGCGTTTCTCAAATACAGATATGGACCTCACTATACCTGGCCAAAACTTTCTTCCCCCAGTCACACACACTGACTGCTACTCTCTACCCCAGTAAGTACGTAAACAATCTATAAAACATTTTGCAATCCATCAGAATAGAAACATCTCTTTAACAAGAGCCTAATGATCCAGAATGATCAGAGATACCTGCAGTGCAGCCCATGGCCTCCAACACATCCTGAAGCTGTTTCTCTTATGCAGAGAGAGATTCAGGTTGCGGAAACGACAGCTCCCAGCAGGCCACACTTCAGCAGGATCCAAAACGCTTGAGCGAAACTGCTCCATCAGGATGGGACGCTGCATGACTACCTGCGGCATCTTCTCAGCAATCTAGGTCACTGCCCACAGATTAGAGACAAACTTCCAGCAGAGTTGCAAGGCTTTGCTGTGTGTGCCAAAGGGGAACTGGGCTTTCACAGGGATCACTTGCAAAAGTAGGAGAAGTAAATTGACCACATTCCTTTTTATTACAGTCAAGGGCAAAGAAGAATGCAGCCGACTCAAGGTTATGTTAAAAGTCTACCTCCACTGGAATCTGGTCAATCAGTGTTTTGCAAGGGCTTGTTTGCATAGCAGAGTGACTCACAGTAAACGAGTGTGAATTTTCCCTGCACTTCCATTACAAACTGAGAATGTTCATATACAGAGAAGTTGCTGTACCATAAACTCACTCACCAGCTTATTGCATTGTAATTTCCTTATGTAGACAAGCCCTAAAGCCTTGATAGAAGTCGGTTTACCTTTGTCTGTTATGAATAGCAGACTCGTGAGAAGCTGGACGCAGAATAGGGAGAAAGAGTGCAGAATTATGAATGGCTCCTAGCTCAATGTATACAGCTCCTATTGACAAGGGAATACATGTGTCTGAGTATGCAGCTCTTTATAGCTTGGTTTGGCCAGGAGCGAGAGCACAAAAATTTCACCTTGGTCCTTCTGTGAAAGACAGGCACCTAGAGACAGTAAGAAAACACTTGGAAAGAAAAGAATATATGCTCTTCACTAACAGACATTTTTCTGCACAGTTGCAAGAAGCAGGTTCTGTTTGAAATCTCATATCACATTAATATATGGTCACCAGAGGCCACATTTTTCAAGTGGCAGCTGGTCGGAGATTCCCTGGTATAACCACCAACTACGCAACAAATTAACCAACTAAAATTCAATGGAAATTCAGATTTGCCTACTGGTGTGAACAGGACGAAAGGGAAGCAGAATGGGTCACAAAATATTCTGAAAAGCTTGCATTTGCAGGGGGAGGGAAGCAGTTCAGTAATAGGACTCAGACTTTAAAAAAAAATAATAATTTGTTTTTCCCTTCCATCTGGACTCAAAGTAAGAAATTACGCAGATTTCCACTGCCCACTCTCCTTTTCCTTCCACACCCTCTTCTCATTGGCACGAGATAAAACCTTGGGGAAACAGCAGCAGCAACGTTCAATTCTCATTATCTAACGGCAGCAGTAGCTCTTGGTGAAACTTGTGGTCAATAAACTACGGGCAATTTTAAAAGACACAATGGGAACTGCCCCTCCCACAGCTGTCCCATTATCCCAGCTTTTATTAGATTTAAAGCCAGCGATTTTTATGCTGTGGCTGAAGTTCTGCAGAGCCAGGAAAACAGACCACCAGAAAAGATAAAACACTCCTAAATTAAACAGGAGACATTACAGTAACGTACTCTAAACTCAGAGAGCTTCCACACAAGCAAAGCACAGAATGCAGCAAGCAACTCGGAGCCTAAGTGGGCTGATGCCACTGCAGCAAGCTAATGGTGACACAACCAAAACTTGACATTCAGGATGGTATAAACAGCAAAGTTAGTGAGCAGGTTAGGCAGGACAAGTTGAAAGCATACTAGCTACAAAGGCGGCCAACCAGAGCAGGATCCTGTTCCCATAACTCTATGAACATCCCACTACTGGCATTAACGTTGGAGTTCATGGTCTGGACATGCCTGCCAAGTGGCAGAGAAACACTCACTTGTGGATGGCAACCCAGCTGACTTGTTTCAGATGACTGTTTTAGGATCAGATGCACCATGCTCTAGCGGTGCCTATTTCTCTCCCTTGACTACAAAAGAAGCCCTGATGGCCAGAAAACATACAAAAGAAGTAATGTCAGTTATATCCCTACCATACACTACAATAAAGTAACCTGTTCCAGTAAGAGGGCTTGTACAGGAAATGAGTAGAAAATAAATTTTAAAACTCATTAAATGATTAGCTGATATATTTGTCCGTGGGGCAGAAGTAACTGAGGGTGCATCTCAGCTCAGAGATGTGCACAGCAATAGACAAAGGGAAACGGGTGCCCAAAGGAACAATCTCAAACCAACAAAGTAAGGGGGAAGATGCTAAGAATTATTCTCATCCACTGTAAGCTGTAATTTTCAGTCTAGAAATCTAGAGCTTGCTTTCTCTGAGTCTAATGTACACTATGCCCTAGAGACATTTTTACCAGCCATCAAAAGGAACTTGCAGAGAACCAGATGCTTCATTAAGGAATATTCACCAAGCCTTATAAAATCTTCAGTAAAAAGCAGAACAAATCACCAGCATGCAAGTGAGCTGAAGTCACACATCCAGCTTTGATTACAACCTCCTGTACTGGAAAACAAATTGTGTTTAAAAAAAAAAAGGAAAAAACACCCAAGAAATCAAGATTCTGGCCTCTCTTTGCCACATTCCTCCAACCTGAATTTCCTGAATGAGGAATGCGTGAGACTAAGCCATTTGGTAGAAGATACTAATTTAAACTTAAAGAAAAATAACAGCTTAAAAGGGGAAGGGAGGAGGGAGCTTTAATGTTTCATGAAAAAACACAACAGCTTGTGATCGCTACATATATCTCAGGAGTCAGAGGACTCAGTAAGAGCAGTGAGGCAAATTGTCAGGGATGAGCTCTTCTGGGACAAAGGAAACTACAGAAGATGTACTGCCTTACACAAGTTTTATTTGAATTTGTACTTGCAGAACCCTCTAGCACCTATATCTAGCTGCAAGGTTTAGTCACCTATTCCTTAGTCTCTCTCATCCCTTCTTAAAACATAGCGAGGAGGTTTTCTGGTACATTGTCATCATCCACAGCAAATTAGTGTCCTATGCACTGCTCCTTTCAGGAAGTTTCTGTAGCAGTGGGGAAAAAATTTCTGAAGTTCACTGAACACTCTGGGAACCAAAACAACCCCCAGTTTCTGGTTTATAAAGAAAATCTACCAAAAAACCCCACCACCACACAAATCCAAAAAAGATCCAAGTTAACAGGATCTTTCACTGCCCTCTGCTGTTACCAGTCATTTAGCTTCCAATTTACTCTTTAATAATGTCGGGCTGGGGCTCAGGGCTGGCAGCGTCCCAGCCCCTTTCTCAGGCGGGTTGGAGCCGCAGCTTGCAAATACGCTGAAGTTTAGTGCAATCTGTCTTCTTTGGTAATCACATTCCGCCCGCACGGCATGCAATAAAGATGTATTGGTAAATGCATTTGCTAAAGATATACTCCACTGAAAAGGCTACAAGCCTGATTTACAGGAGGCAAGGAGGAAGCCTCATGTAACGGAGGCTGGCAATAGATGCGCCGGTACTCTGCGCACAGCAACAGAGGGCATGGATTGTGCAGCGGCAGCACAGGCAGCGCTTTACTTTAAAGCTGAGAAAGAAAAAGAAACCACACGTTTTGGGAGCTGGGGACTTTAAAGATATCAGAGAAAAGCCCTTTCCCTGGCAGCTTTAACCTTGCTGATTTGCAGACATACAAAGACCTTCTTTGTAAACAGGAAGGAAAAAAATTCCACTAGGACTAGCAACAACATTTGGTCTAATATATCCTGACAATTTTCCCATCTCCTTCTGTCAGGCTTCTTCTGGGAGCCGGCTGGCAGCTTGTTTCATGTTATACTTAAATCAGGCATACAGCTTCCCTTCACAATGCTAATGCGACAGAGAATGACTGCTTCTATGAAATCTCCACCTCTCCCCCACCCTTTGCATTAGTAATCCCATGAGAGGAGTCTCAGTTTTCTATTCCCAGAAGGCTCCATCCTTTTCCCCAAATCCACCTTACTATAGTCTCAGCACCTTTTGGAGAATTTTATACCCCCTCAAAAAAAAAAAAGAAAAGCCTGCCCTTGAGGGACACCTGACCCACTGAATTCTCACATGGGGAACAGCACCCTTTACACTCCAGACATCCCATGCAGCAGCTCATGTCTTACCACTCACTTTTCCCAAGATCATATCCTAGTTGTAATGTCCAAATACTTCATTTTTCCCTTCTCCTTCACTTGTTTCAACAGCCAGAAATTCTTCCAAGGTACTGAGCAGCCACTGTCCTAAGGCATCAACAGAATCTACTAGGGCTCTGCATCTCAGAAGGAAGAGCTATAAGGCTTGCTGGCCCCCTGCACAAGATGAGCAGTTTTTAGGGGTGTGCAGTTTTCTTAACAGGCAGCAGCTTTGCCTAGTAAAGAAGCTTTCCTCATGCAGCAACAAAAGGAAGCAAGACCTCCAACTGCAAAGTCCCACAATGGGACGATGTTTAGAGCCCGTTCAAAATGTTGCCGACATTGGCAAAATGGATTTGCCTACTGTTTGCAAAATACAGCATCCAAGAAGGCAAAACTTGGGAAAATTATTGTGACTGACTTTGAAACCTAGAAGCATCAGTGCTACTGTTTTGGTGGCAGCTCAGTACAACAGGACCCACCGACGGGAGCGAAGCTGGGACATACCACAGTATGACTGGGAAATGTGGAATGAGTGCGGGAAAAGGATCCCAAAGAAAAATTGTCTCCTATGAACATTGCAATTTGACTAACAGATACCACAGCTCTCAGAAACACTTCCCAGAAGAAAACACCATGCAAAACAAGACAGCAAAGCCAGCAAGTACAACAGGGAAGCTTTTGTTACCTTCTGAGCTGCACTAACACAGCGCTGATACTCCTTAGCCAGCTCTGAGCATTTGAGCACTTCACGTTTGTTTTCTTGGTAGCATTTCAGAATTTCAGACTGCAGGCCTGCACAGACAGGATCAGTGTTCCTCCTCCTACAGGGAAAACAAGCACAGAAAGATATGTGAAGAGGAGTTTTCACCCACTTGCTACCATTTTACCAGTGACACACATACTAATCTTGTGTTGGAGTCACCTAGCCCTAAAAAATAGAGAAACTGGTGGGAGCAGCAATCACCAAAATGGGTCAAATGACTAACAGTGTCTTTCAGCTGAAAGATCCAGCGTACTTAGCTGAAAGAAGGAACACTTTCTTTCTAGCTTGGTGTGGAGGGCTGTTTTACCCTTAGATAAAACATCATCTCTCCTCTGCAGTCAGGCAGGGGAGGGAAGCAATTCTAAGAGGTTCAACGATTTCCCCAACTCACACTGGAAATCTTTGGCAGAACTCAAGAATCCTGGCTGGGCCTGCACTAGATCTGTAAACAGTCTGACAAGGAACTGAATGGACTTGTTGAATAAGCCACCTCGATCTATTGAATTCTCACCTATTTAAAGACTTCAAAAAAATCCAACATGTTTGGAAGCACTGCAATTCTCCTAGTGACTAGAAAAAACGGAATAATAGCAAGACCAGATATCTTTTTCTTTGTATTTCTGAAGCAATTAGTACTCATACCCCGAAAGTGGCATTGACAGCTACCCAAGAACAATTAGGGATGATGTTCTTATACTCTAATGTGCATGTGTACATATGGCACATCATCAGCAACAGTACCAATAAAGGGGAAGGTCGTTGTAAAACAATACCAGCAACATTGGCACAAACACAGTAACGACAGTGTCATCAGCTGCACAGACAGGCAGACACAAATTGCAGGAATTTGCAGCACAACTGCCATAGTATGTTTTACCAGAGAATAAGAGAACATATGCTTAGGTGTAGCAATCCTCAGATGCTGCCTCCTAAACCATAAATCCATTTAATTCCTTGCATTTTCTGCCCCAGTGCGCTTACAGAGATCTGTGCCCAAATACCAAACGCACCTCTTCCTTCCAATGTACTTGATGCTACAGGCAGGCATTAATGCTATGCTATGATGTATTCATTTCCACATAACAACAACAGGCACTCATTCAGCAACAGGGCTTCAATAACCAGGCAGGAAGAAAACATGACCTGATCCTGGGCATATCTCATTCTCTCAGGTGGAACAGATTTCTAAGAAACATAAAATCTTAAACCAAGATCTTCTAAAAGCTTATGGAGAACTCAGATATGAGTTTCCAAATCATGCTTGTTTTTGTAAGGTGCTCTGGAAGGGCCAAAAGAAGAAAAAAAGAAAATTCTGTCCTTTCCATATCAGCAACCTGGTTGCTCCCTCAAAATAGTTCAGTTGAGACATACTCCAAATGATACTTGTTCAGTCCTCAGTCCTACTGCCAACATACATGGACAGACTAAGAATTTATCAGTAACAGTATGACAGCCACACTCCAAAACACTGCGGTTTGGATCAGAAGCCAAAGATACTACAGAGAATTATTTTTCCACCTCTTCACTAATCTTACGGCTTTTAGAAGAAACTTATTCCATGCACAGTCCCCTAGAGGCTAGTGTGCATTTCTAATTTCTATGTTCTATAGCAAATCACCTTTAAAGCCTCTAAAAATCCATATTCTAAAAAAAAAAAATCTTCAAATTTTGGAATAGAAAAGAACCCAGGGAGAGCTTCAGAAACTCATAATGTTGGCATTTTGCTTTGTCACTAACTTTAATATCACTCTAATCAAATCAGCGAGACTGTGGAAATGATACCAAACAATACCAGGTCAGGAAATACCACCAAATCCCTCAATTCATTGAAAAAGTTAAGACTTTTAAAATTAGGTTTTTTAAACTCAGCCATGTTAAACTGAAGGGCATTTTGTAATTTTCATGCAGAGAGCTGGAAGAGCAAAAAGGTACAGCATGCCACAAAACAATCTGTATTCATCTGAAATGAACAATATGGTAGAAAGATCTCAGAGAAATATTTAGAAGAATGTTTGAGGTCGCCATTGTCCGCATGGAGAGCTATAAGAATTGTACCTTTTTTTTTGGTGTGTTCCTTCACTGTCCCTCCTATGGCATCAGTCTTCATTGCCTAGAGTAAATATAAAGCTAGGACCCATCTGTGTGCTCAGACAGTAGTGCAAAGCCCATGGCCCTCTTCTTTAGGAAAGGTGCTCAGCCCACAGCGCAGAGGGCTATTTAAAAGCCACGCAGTGGTGAGCGAGAAGCCAGAGAGTGAGTGTTGCTGCCTAATGCCTACCAGAGGCAAGGGATCAATCAGCACAGAATGGCACGCATTGCCCAGCGAGTACCTAAATCAGCATTCATACATGCCACTTCCCACAACACAGAGAGGATTTATTGGGTACCAGGTACCCAGAATCACAACAAGAATATTCTCCTTTATTTCTTCAGAATAAAACCTCAAACTGTGATTATGCATCAATTGCAGCAGCTTCTCAAAACACAAATTACACAAACCAACACATTGAAACTGGAAATTCAACAGAACCAGTTAAATCCCACTGAGCATGACATTTCACTTTGGAGCAGGAAGCTAGCTCTGCTCAGGAGATAACGGTCACTGTGCCCCACCATGCAGTGTGATCTATGAAACGATGGGACAAGAAGTAAATGTGAGCTCACCAAAAGGAAGCACATCCTGCAGAGTCCAGGAGTACACAAGTCACCCAGATCCAGCAGACTAGTTCTGGTCCCATCTGGACTGAAAAGGGGTATCTGAACTGCTTCGGTGAACAATTGCTTGAGGAGCTTTCCTCCCAGTACAGCAATCACTACTCCCATCCCATCAGACTCACAGGGATGCCACTCTCCCGCTCACATTAAGTCTCTTAACTTCACGTTGCAACATTTCCATACAACTGGGAACTACAGCCCTATACACCAGTTGCACCTTACAGTTTTCTGGCTTTACATATCTGAAAGGAAAAGGAATTAAACACAAAAAACCTGATGGAGATTAGCAGCGACTAACTACAAACATCTCTGTTGAGAGCAATGGCACATTGACTTCCAAAGGAGGTGGACCTTCGTCACCTATCTCCCTTCAACCTCAGCCCAGCTCAAGACTGTTGGCACTAACTAACCTTTAGAAAAATTCATCTTCTGGACACTCCACTACACTGCTCTTGGTAAACATCTCATTGTTTGAGGGTTTTTATTATTATTTCTTAAACAACAAGGGGGAAGGAACATGTTGGAGCAGGGATGAGGTTTGAATACAAAGAGCAGAAGGCTAGTATGCTTTGACCTTTCTTCTAAAATGGGTCACAGTTTTAAGCATAATATGCCACCACCAAATAAGGTATTCAATTACCCTCTGTCTAAAATAAAACGCATTGCGATTGCTACCGCTATTATCAAAACAGATGTAAGAAGCTCATTTATAGGAGCTACGAAAAAGGCAAGAGAGAAAGGCTGGGCTGGGAGGGGCTAGGACAATACCTGCAGGCAGGGAAGTATGGGAGATGAGCTCTGACAATACCTCAGAAATAAATGCAGGACATACAGAATATGAAAGATTAAACCAGTAACACACACTCACATCTGTTTAAAGGCAGAAGAAAGGAGAAGAGATGACAGGTGGGAAAAAGGAAAGGATGAATCTAGAAACAAAACTCATTAGCAGTGCCTCCCCCATCATAGCGGGGGAAAGAAACCTTTGCTTCACCACTGTTCAATGGGAAGGAAGGCTACGTACACATGAAATCCATGATTTCAATTCTTCCTCTCCCCCTCCCACAGAGGGATCTAAATCAGGTCTTTGTCTGGAAAAGAAGGGAGAGGTTTTCTTAAAATGAAACAAAGGGCATCCTTCTCTCTGCTATCCCTTGAGGTAAGACAGAATGAGCATGATCTTGCTGCATTTTGACACACCGAGAGTTACCAAATCCTCTCTATCACTGTGTATTCCCTTTNCGATTAAGGCAGTATCATCAGGATACAGACCTCATGGACAGAAGGTTTCAAACACAGTATAATGGCTACTAGCTAGTTGCTGCTGACAGGTTCCCTTTTTGGAAGAATTACAGACTCAGTATTGGAAAGCAATGGAAAGCTGGAAATGTGTATGTATTTGCTAGTCCTTCCACCCAGCTGAAAAATCAGACTAGCCAAGCGGAGATACAACTTTAATGCTTTAGGACTTGGCAGCTCTTTTGACTACTGCAAAATCACTAACTCCACAGTGAGTACCACACCATCAGTTGGCTTTACCGGGTAGAGCAGCAATTCCAGAT
>VYZW01061589.1:0-10209 GCA_013401315.1 Balaeniceps rex | reverse complement strand
TTGTAAAGAGCCAAACCATAATCATGGTGAACGAATACAATTGACAGGTAATCTGAATTCTATTTGTTTCCTAAGTTTGTACAATATTGTCAGTATAGTTTCTGGTCCTGGCTTCCAGTTTCCTGCTTCATCTTGCTTTAGATAACTACAAATTGAATAGAAATTGCTGATAATATTACCAGTGTATGCCTTTTTAGTAACTTCACTGTTGGCCATCAGCTCGTTGCCCATTATACCAGTTCAGGAGACTGCCTCTCTCTAGATAAATAATGTTTCTGAATATCCAACATTACTGAGCTATTGATTTCTCCCTACAGGACCTAATTTAAACATGAAAAAGAATGGGTTGAGGTTTTTGCAATTTTTGTGATAAAGCTACATTTGCAAATGTGTTTCAAACTTAAAGGGTCTTTTTTGTCATTTATTGCTTTTTGACTGTTTTACATTTCTTGCTGCAGTCAGGCAAACTTATTCTTAGACTGTGAATGACCTCGAGAAAGGTAAAATCCAAATAGTTCAGCCATTGCCAGGAAAAAATTATTGTAGTATAAGGCACTTTTTTATTCTTAAACTGTTCTGTTCTATTTTTAACAATTCTGACACGTAAACACCAGCTGTGAAAGGTTGACTTTGCAGATACCTGCAAAAGATAAATCTGAGGTCTTTCAGAGGGTGGTGTTGGTGAGTGGCATGGACAATACAATGATGAAGCAAACTGGTAAGGTATTGACAGTGGAGAGGAATTCTGTTGCATCCAAGCTGTCTCTGGTAATGCGAACAACACAGGAGGGTAAACTTTTTTTTCACCTGATGATTATTTATAGCTTTGTGTGAAATGACCTTGGCTCTAATTTCTGTAGTCAGTGGAAATATGCATCCAAGTTCCAAGGTGTCTTCTTTTTCCATTAGCTTTTAGGACACCCTGAGGTTACTCATCATGTTCACAACAGCTTTACATCCCATGTGTAGTCTGTCCCACACTGCTTAGAAGTGTTAAACTACTTCATGCACACCGGTAGATCTGTAGCAGTGAAAGAATCCTGTAAATGTGGGACTTACTGCAGATGTATGATATAATGTGTATTGCGTAGATCAAGCACTGGATTTACTACCTGTGTACAACACTGTACACACAGATATTTCTGTCTGGGAGGTCTGAGACAGAAATATGACTGTGCACCACACTGAAGCATCAGCAAAGCAGATAATTGGCAACATCCTTGATGGAATCCTAATAAAATAGTGTGCAATAGCCACATGTACATGCTGAAATGAGAATAACTCAAATAAGAATGTCTTTTTCTGGCTTTGTTGTTTGAAAACAACATTAAGTGGTATAATGTCATTGTTCAGTTTACTGTAACTGCTCTAAAGCCCTTGTAAGTTCTCTGCTCTAACCAAATGCTGTATGCTTAATATGAAGTTACTGTAAAATTACAAACTGCAGATGTAATATATCATGCCATTCACAATACTATGTTTTCGGTGAAGGAACCTTCATGTTTGTCAGGCAGATTAGTTCAGCAATATGACTATATCAACAAAGAAGCATTATTGAAAAACAGTTCTGAGAGAATAGTGACTTAACAGATGCATTTTTGCCAACAGATTGTCCTATTTAAATTCCATTGAAATGAGGCTTTGTCTGAAGTGTCCTTGTTGACTTTCTATTAAGAGTGGAAATTAAGTTGTTAAACAGATTGCTAGATTAGAAATCATAAAACTTAACTGTGACAGTAGCTCTAGGTGACAATAGGAAAAAGATATCATTACAAAGACATTGCTGAGTCTCTTATTCTTGTTAGTAACTCCTTCCTTCAGATGTTGACCTAATTGTCTTTGGGAACGTCTACATGTGCTGTAGTGCAATACAGTTCACTTATTCCACTACACAGCCTTTGTTTTCATATAAGTATGGGTACTCTCTTGAATGCTTTCTCTTAAGTGAGCTTGTTTCAATTGAATTCATGATGGCTGGTGGTCCAAGTCTCAGCATTCTTCACCATAGGCAGCACCTTACTGGCAATCTCAGCAGATAACATTAGCAAACCCAGATCAGAAACCTGTTCTCCATTGAAAAGTGGCCAAACACATTCATCTGCATTAAGGCTAATCATGTTCAAGCAGTAGTTCAGCTGTCCTGATTGCAGGTACCCACAGACACTTGCAGAGGACATTGTTTGTATACAAAGTAATTAAAACTTTTGACTTCTCCCTTTGGAACAGTAATAGAGTATATTATGGCATTCGGCAACCCTGACTACAACAACAAATGTCCAAAGGAATTTCAAGACTTACTGGTATGAAAGTGCCAACAATTAAAAGCTGTTTTGAATTTAAAAACAGAGGGAGAATATATAAGTTCTTTAAAAAAGGGGATATTCCAAATAGCAACTGCGTCTGTATTTCACAAACGGGGCTATAAAAACTACAAGAAAAAGTGGGTCGTATTGTTTATGGGTAATATCCAAGCTTAATTAATATCACATCCATTTATACATTAATGAAAAATCTAAAAAACCTAATCCTTTGGAAAGATTCATATATGCTTTAATGTAGTTTAGATCAGGATAATTATGGAGAAAGAAAAACATCGTCTTGATGCTGAAATAAATATTTGGTCTTTTAGATAGTTGTAAAATACAGCCATGAAAAGATTGTACTTTGGATCTTAATCTGCATTAGAAGTATGTTCATCAAATCAAAAGACAATTTCAATTTACATGAAAAGGAAGTCTCTCACTAGTATCTAACATGCTTCAGAAAAATATCAATATTTACAAATGTTCACATCTAAATTGAGGGCATTTTATTTCACCATCAGCAGTGTGGTGGTAAACATGTTACTGTCCTGGACAACAGTTTATCTTGGCATTGGTCTCATTTGTGTCTAATAATACTGCAAATCTTGTGAGAAATGCCAGACTTTCTCAAAGCAAACAGCTGGGCCCGTAAAGATTGCCAAACTCTTGAAGTCTGTCAGATCAGTTTCAGTAAATGTGGAGTGCTCATTGGTAAAGAAAACTACATATATTTTTTAAAACTGCTTTGAAGCTAAAAGAGAATTTACACTTTGTTTTCCTCTAAGGCTCAGTGAAGCCTGGAGCAGCTCTTATTTTATCCAAACCAACTTTGCCTCTTTGTGATGATGATATATGTTCATTCCATTGCAATAGGTGATATTTCAAATGTCTATTTTTGCCCTATCTGTGTGGTAAATTTCTTCTTGATATTTATGTTTCTACATGTTTTATTGTAGGAGAAAGTCAAAACATTTCAGTTAAGTCTTAAAATTGCTCCAAATGAAGGAGAAAGCCTTCATCACAAGAAGAATGGTCTGACTGACAGGTCAGCTTCAGAATAAAGCCAAGCCTGAGAAACAACAACCCAGAATCTTCCCACGACCAGAAGAAATGAGCACTGAGAGACCTTCCAACTTAATCAAACACCCAGGGCAGACAAGCGTTCCTTCCCTCAAAAATATAAGTGATTTCTCCTTAAATATCACTGACTGCACCCCAGTCGTGGTGCCAGAGGAAGTTTTTTTCACTGTTGCTGCTGCTGGAATACTGGAAAATCTGCTTGTCCTTATTGCTGTCATTAGAAATAAGAATTTGCACTTGCCCATGTACTTCTTCATTTGCAGTTTAGCCATTTCAGACATGTTAGGTAGCTTGTACAAAACTCTGGAGAACATCTTTATCATCTTGTGCAAAATGGGATACCTGACACGTCGTGGGGACTTTGAGAAAAAGCTGGATGATGCCATGGATTCCATGTTTATTCTGTCTTTACTGGGGTCGATTTTCAGCTTGTTAGCTATTGCAGCAGACAGATACATCACTATCTTCTACGCTTTGCGGTACCATAACATCATGACACTAAGAAGGGCCTTGGTTATCCTGGCAATCATTTGGACATTCTGTGCTGGCTGTAGCATTGCCATTGCCCTCTTCTCCTATGAAGCAGCAACAGTCATTCCCTTCACCATCCT
Source organism: Balaeniceps rex (assembly GCA_013401315.1). Taxonomy (NCBI): domain Eukaryota; kingdom Metazoa; phylum Chordata; class Aves; order Pelecaniformes; family Balaenicipitidae; genus Balaeniceps; species Balaeniceps rex. Next base: position 6,215 of record VYZW01061589.1, on the reverse strand, counting down.
GTTCCCTTTAATGATGTTTTTTATACTGTGCCTCTATGTCCATATGTTCCTCCTGGCTCGATCTCATGCTAAAAAGATCGCTTCATTGCCAACCAGCACAGTCCATCAAAGAACTAACATGAAAGGAGCCATTACACTGACCATTTTCCTTGGAGTTTTCCTTTGCTGTTGGGCCCCCTTTGTTCTTCACATCCTATTAGCAAGGTTTTGCCCACATAACCCTTACTGTGCCTGCTACATGTCCATTTTCCATGTGAATGGGACGCTTATAATGTGCAATGCTATCATTGACCCTATGATTTTTGCATTCCGAAGCCCAGAATTACGGAGTACATTTAAGAAGATGTTCTGCTGTGCCAGGTCAAACTGGAACTGGTAAACACTTTGTGAAAAATGAAGATTATAGAAGTACACCTATGGGTGCTGTGCAACATCAGTTTGCAGAGTTAAAAATACTAACAATTATGCCCAAAGTAATACTAGACTTGTAGGATACTGCCAGTGACTTTCAGAGGGCTGCCAAAGAATGTATAAAAAATAAATATGCTCACAAATCTTTGCCAACCAGACCTCCAGAAATATTACTGATTCAGTTAACTCTGCTGACAATTTTCATGCAAGTAAAAAAAATCTTAACTATCTTTTGTCATTTCAGAAGAATTCAGATGTAAATCTTCTGCAGCAAATATTGTATTACCCCAGAGATGAGTTTACATCAATTCATTTTGTATCAGTAATTTCATTTTAAGGTGTAAACTACTTTAAAATTCTATTGTTTAAATCACAGTGAAATTACCATTTGTTTCTAAACTGCACATTTGTATAAAAGTCTATGATAAAGCAGAAAATATGGACATGTAATTGGATTTTGCTGGAAAAATGAATTCATGACTGTTCTTTAACATCTAGTCTCCTTAAAATCATGCAATTAGTGTTCTCTAAGTTTCAAAAATAACTTTTGGAGTGTGAGTCCAAGAGAAGATATTTTGGCTTAAAAGATATTTTCAGTGACTGAAGAGTTTTTTTCCAACATAAAGTTGTTGTGGCACCAAAGACAGATTTTGAATCTTAAAACCCCAAAGCCACATCTGGACTAGCAAAGAGAATTGCTGAGCTTGCCAAATCTCCATTGGAAGTCCTTGGGCCAGTTTGCTTTAATAAAATAATAAGCTTCACAGACAGTAAAAGAACTTTGATTAAGCCATGACTTTCTAAACGTGCCACAACAAAGAATTCAAAAAATAAAATACCGGAGAAAAAATTCAAAGACCTCCAAGGAAGTCAGTCACCTGGATAAGGAATCAGCTAGCCAGTCTGGAAGGATGCTACAAAGCAGTTTGTAATTTACAAAATCCTAGTGAGAAAATTTTTAATTGTTCCTGCCAAAATAATACAAAACTCATAAAACTTTAAGGCAGAATAATTTTCAACAGCAAAGCACCCTGAAGCAGTCCAGAGCATATGGTGAGGAATTAACCTCACAATAATTCAGTGGAGTTATTCAGCTGTGCCAGAGACAGAATATTTAGTTAAGAGACAGCCATGAAACTGAGAAAGCCAAGGCACAGGTAGAACAAGAAGGAGAGGAAAAGATAAAATCTATTAGAATTCATAGATAAATAGAAAAATTTACTCTGATGTAACACTAAGAAAAACAGGAATTTCAAGATATATGGAATATGGACCAAACCATACTTATTCAGGTGGACTTAGGCTTACGGATAAAGATATAAGAAAAGAAGGAAGTCCACTCTAACTCTACAGATGCAAGGTCTCTATGTTCAGACTGAGATCTCCAAGTGTAAATTTTAATAAAATATGTACAATAAAAATTAACCTATAACTTCTAAACAGGAGAAGTAATCAATAAAGAACATACATTTAGCATGGCAAAAAGGAACATTCAAGACAGACTTATGTCAAAATCCAAAATTCAGCAGTAAAATATACCACTGAAATTCTGTACAAAGTCCTTTTCAAAGGACTGCTCATCTTGTGGAGACACTGGCAGTTTCAGCTAGGAAAAGGACAAATGTGAGAGCCCAGGCTGGGGGTGGACATGGCCATGGCTACAGCAGGCCCCAGATGGGGCCACCATCTACTGTTTTCTTCTACCACATCAACATGTGGCATCCCAGAGTAGTCCTGAGACAGGGTTGGCTTGGCCTGGAGGAAACAGGACAACTTGGACCTGGCTGTCTTCAGCCCTCATCTGACTGGCCCCATCTACACAAGTCTCAGGAACTGGCTGGCACCAACCTTCCGCGTGGCATCTCCAGGCCCAGGGGAGAGAGGAGGGCAAGCCATTGCTCACAGACCCTAGGACCCAGAGCCTAGCTCTCGTCCCTGCACTACCAGTGCTTTGCAACAAGGACCTGGTCTCCTACCTCGCCACAAAGCCTGGCCTCCGGGCTGTGCCAAGGGGAGAGCAGCCTGAGGCAAGGAGGTTGGATAAGGCACTATGTCCACCCTCGTCCCAGACCTCCAGCCTGCCTTACAGGTTCACCACTGCCCTGCCTATGCCACAGCCTCAGGACGTGACCAGGAGTGGTGGCACTCTCCTGCCATGGTCTCAGACCCACACTAGGAGCCCTCGGATAGCCTCTGTGGGGTACAAACTGCTCACCAAGCAGCTGGGCTCACTCCCTCCTTTTCACTATCCATGCCTCAGCTTCACCCTTGACCTAAGACCCTAAGGGCACCTAAGATAAGAACTAAAGATACAAAATCATTCCTACAGCACACCTTTGATCCCCTTCCTCTTGGCTCCACTTCAAGGGCAAAGCAAACTGTCTTCCAGTAACCCAGCACCTGTCCATTCCTTCCCAGGCTGTCCCACTGTCTCTCTCAGCACCATCCCCAAGGCTCCAGCCACCATTTACCTGCAGAACATGGAACAGCCATAGTTATGTAGGTTATGGCCCAGTGAGATTTTTTTTCCATCCAGCTTGTTAAAACAAGGACTTAGGCAGCAAATTTTCGGCAGGTTTTATCCCACATTGTTCTCTTTGACTTGCAAGTATTTCTGCAGTTACTGACATTGGATCTCAGATTGCCATGAGATCCGAGCACTGTTAGGAAGTGGTTCCTGCCCAGCATTACCAGGAATTAACTGCCTATTCTTTGTAGCTTACCTGGTGTCACCTGTAGATACACTCAGAACAACATCCCAAAAGCATTTGTTCATGTCATGATGCCTGAGCAACACTCAAACTTATGGCTTGAGATTATGTCTTTAAAATGATGATAGAAACTTGATGGCTGTTACTGTTAGACTGTGTGTCTAATATCCAGACAGCCAGCAAGGTGGGGAAAAAGCTGCTACATAAGGGGATCTAAGACAAAGCACAGAGAGAGCAGGCTTGTAAATTATGAGAACTGCCTGTTGTTCTCCATTTTTAATGGGTTCCGGGTGACAGAACTTGCCATGTTCTCTGCGTAAATTTGTAAGAAATGCAGATCTTATGCATTTGCAATACAGCTGAAATCTGCAGCAGAATATTAGATCTCAAGCTGAGCCTAAAAGTTGTATAAAAGAGTCAATATAAAATTCAAAAGACACATATGAAAACTACTTTTTTCTTCAGTGTGCACTAGTTATGATTAAATGGAGCATTCTTTTGAAAATATTTCATTTCAGGGGAGGCAGAGTCAGGAAGAGCACAAAATATTCTTGAATAAAAAAGCTTCTAGGAAGATTTTCATTTTTAAGTCTGCCAGCATTTGTTGCGTGTCAGGAGATGAGTAAATCTCCATAAGTTATCTCCTAATTGGCTGTAAATTTGGCTTGCATTTTAGCTGTTGTGCAGTCTCCAAGTAAATAAGTTTTTCTGTTTCACATACTAATGTCTCCATATATTTCCCTGTGTTGCTCTTTGAACAGATTCTTTAAGCCATGATTTGTGAAGCCTTCATTGTATTGTACCTAAGTCACTCTTGAAACTCTACTCTGATATATTAATGTATAACAGTGAACACTTTTCTCAGATGTTGGGACTTTCCTTCACCTGCCCAGATTTAAATTACAAGTGTTTGGGGGGAAGAACTGTACCTTAGCATTGGGAGAAATAAGTTAATCTCAGATCCTACCAGAAGCTAATAAGCCTGGAAGGAAAATCCAGTCCTTTGAAAATCACAGGCAACACTACAATCAATGTTTCATTTGGAAGGGCCCACAGAACTTCACATGCCTGTGACAACAAAACATTTCCTAGGCACTTACTGCAAAACCAAAGAAGAAAAGCTCCTGTTGTTTTTCTTTCTGTTGTTTTGAACCGAACTTCATGTTCAGGAACAAAGTTAACAAATCTGATAAAGGCACCCAGGGGAATTAATTCCACTGAAGCAGTCGATATGCCAGTGAGAGACAAACTTGCATAGCAGTTTGATTTTGTTCACAAAATAGCAAGACAAATATAGTTTATTTGTGAGAAAATATAGTTTAGAGTTTATTTATGTGAGAAAAATCTTGTTTCCTTGAATCATGGTCCTGGGCAAGACTTTCAGAAAAATAGGTGTCTTGGACTCCTTTTAGCCCAACAAAATTTCAGTTTTTCAAACAATATTTAAGTAACTGGAAAGAAGATTGACTTGAAGTGCAGAGCACCGTCAAAGGCAACCAATACTTATTTATAATATTTGTTTATAATATGAGTTGAGGCAAATGTTAGCCTTCTCTTTTTAAAAATCTCAAACAAGATACTTCATACAGAGTGAGCTAACATTGCAGGCAAGGAAAACAATAAAAGGATCTTAAAGTATCTATTTATCGTGAGACCTAATACTGCTTGTAATAGTACTGAATTGCAATTATGTTCACAACCTAATTGATTTGGTTGATTTTTTTAGATTTGGTTTAGCCTTGGAGGCTTGGAACTTTCAGTACTTTTTTTCAGTACTAAACGGCTGCATTTCAAGGCAATACTTTTTTTCAAAAAATCTTTTTGAGTCAGATTTGAACTAAACTCTTCACATGATACATTTATTCAAACAGAATCTATTCCCCAAGTAGGCACAGGGTCTATTTTTTAATCCTCTCAAGGTAATTACAGCGGATAGCCGTTTATGAAGATATGATGTGTTCATCATTCAATAGCACTTTGATAAGGTTTTGTTTGAAGTGTCAGTTTTACAGAAGACACAATGTTGCTGTGAGCTTTTGATTCAAAGAGGCTGACTTACAGTACAATTCTGGAGAAATGAGTGTGACCATTTAAGAAAACTTTTCATGTCCACTTGAAAGCAGTTTTCTTATGTCTGCAAATCCCCTCAAATTACTGCTATAACACAAAGATCATACTTTTCAACTGTCACACATAGTCTAACAAGTGACCATTAGCGATCAAGAAATTCTGGATAACCCAGCTGGAGTACAAATGCCTAATGAGTAATTAAAATTATTTATTACTTTCCATATTTTTTTTTTACATTAAGACCATGAGAAGGGTTTGTTACTCCACATTCCATTGCTTCAGCAGCACCTTTACACTACCATTTATTACAACTTCAGTTCTTTAACAGTTACGCCTAAACTTTATATGAACTATCTGAATAAAGGTAGAGCTAGTCAAAAACCATTTGCTATGAGAGGAGTTACTTCACCAGCAACTTTACACACTCTGACAACCTGACCGAGGATGGAGGAGATGGAGCATGTGGCCTGGGCGGATACATGTGTTGACAATTCAGCTGTAGTAAGTCAGATGCATGATTTATGTGCATACCCAAACAGCCCCTTTATCGGGATTGCTGTATAGAATCATAGAATCATAGAATTGTTTAGGTTGCAAACGACCTTTAAGATCATTGAGTACAACTGTAAACCTAGCCCTGCCAAGACCACCACTAAACCATGACCCTAATTGTTTAGGTTGCAAATGACCTTTAAGATCATTGAGTACAACTGTAAACCTAGCCCTGCCAAGACCACCACTAAACCATGACCCTAAGTACCACATCTACACATCTTTTAAATACCTCCAGGGATGGGGACTCCACCACTTCCCAGGGAAACCTATTCCAATGCTTGATAACCCTTTCAGTGAAGAAATTTTTCCTAATGTCCAATCTAAACCTCCCCTGGCGCAACTTGAGGCTGTTTCCTCTTGTCCTATTGGTTGTTACTTGGCAGAAGAGACCAACACCCACCTCGCTACAACTTCTTTTCAGGTAGTTGCAGAGAGCGATAAGGTCTCCCCTAAGCCTCCTTTTCTCCA
>VYZW01061586.1:0-11797 GCA_013401315.1 Balaeniceps rex | reverse complement strand
GAACATGAATGGAGGGGGAAAAGAAGGGGAAAAAATGAACAAATTAAATTTTTTCCATCCTCAGTATCACAAAGTAGCAAGGGAAAAGGATCCAGGGAGAAGTGGATGTAATAGCAAAAATGGGATATACCAACCTCTTTACTCTTGCAACAGACCCTGATGAATATTGACCAGGACTGACTGTATTTGGTGTGTCAGCTATTGTTTATACAATAATATGTTTTCTGTCTGTATTGAAGGGCAAATGAATCGAAAAAAGCCTTATGATTGTGAAATAAGGTGATATTGAAGAAACCAGAAGAATACCAATGACTCAACACTTCCTTCTGACAGGCTTTCTCTTCCTTGTGCATAGCCAAAGAGTGCACACCATGCAATGAAAGGCTACACATTTAACCTTCCCTTGGAGGAAGATAAATTGATGATGCAGAAGCTACATGACAGGTGTGACACTAACAAATTTCTGGTTCATTTACAGCTACAAGACTAGTCAAAATCAGCATTACCCAGAGCATCACAAGTTTTCAGTGTTTCGGTAGGAACCGGGTCTACTTTAAGGAAAATAAATTTAGCTTTGCCAGTGAACAAAACACAAAAGCTACCTTAACAGAAGACTCCACTACAAGTTTCTGAGGCCATAACTTTGTTTTAGAAAATCACATGCCACATTTCAGTTTTGACAGGTTATAAATGAATGAATGATTCAAAACGAATCCAGTTCTTTTGAAGGGTAAAAGTGAGCTAATCTTTAATGTATAATTTTTTATAACATTATGCAAGCAAATATGATATATCATTTTGCAAAAAGTTGTTACTCAAAAAAAAAGAAAAAAAGGAGAGAACAGGTAAAGATGTAAGAGCTGATATTCTCTGTGTGTTTATGACATTTCTTCTTATGTAAGTAGCTTAGTAATAATCCATTACCATCATTGTATGGAGGAAGTATATGCTTGCTCAATAATGTCCACTCTTGGGAATGCCCTGGGTCTGTATTTAACACAATGCAATAAGAACTGACATGGCATTTATAACTCTGTAATTCTGTGTGGTGCCTAAGATGGGAGATAGGCATCACAGAGATTCATCAATCAGAATTTTCTTTCTTTTTAATCAACCATTTCTATCTGTTCTTACCTTGCACACAGAAGTGCCTTCCCATCCACAATCCTCTGCTGAGTACTTTATTGAATTACATTCCATTTTTAATGTAATATACAAATAATTTTCTTAATAGTCCATTAATTAGCTTTGGTGCCTTTTCTGTACGGTGTTGTTTCAAATAAGAGTACTAAGTGTCTGTTGTTGTCAGAAGAAGATTCTTTTCTGACACTAAAATGCAAATCCACTGGATAATGGTATATGGTATCAAAATAATATATTGTGGGCAAAAGACATTCATGTTCAAACTGTAATTCTTACGTATGTCCCTTTAGTTGGAGTTACAATGAAGGACTAGAAGCCTGCAGGGCATACTTAATTTGTGTTAATCAGGTTGCAGATGTCCTAAATTTTTGCATCTTTGGCACAATCTCTGCATCCTGCTGTCTTCTCAGCTGTCAAATACACTTTGAAACTACTTTCCAATTCCAGTGTAGCAGGAGCCCAATTATGCAATTACTACATTTAAAAAAAAAAAAAAAAGGAAAAAAAAGGCTGTGCTCTAAGTTAGAACAATACACTGTATCCCTCCTCCCCAGTAACTCCTCTGCCTGAGCTCTAGTGGCCATCTCTTTAGAAGAAAAGCCCACCAGGTGAGATGTTTTCCTGTACCTGTAAAGCCAGCACACTGCAGCTGGCACTTAAACACCTGGCAGTAAGTCTAAGAAGAGCATTAGGCAGATTAAGGTCCTGACATTCATTACATCACTGTGACATTGCGTGCCCTGGAGGCTTTTTTGTCATGGAGGCAGATGACAGAGTACTCGTATAGAAGCTCTCAGCCTGCTCCCGGGCAAGGTGGACTTTACTGAAGGTGTTCAGAATGAATAAAAGACAGCAAATTCCCTGTCAAAGTCAACTGTATTTCTTTCCTTTTCTGATGTGTAGTATATACTTCTTTTCCAGGCTTTTTGTTTAGCAAGTTGAACAAATGTTTACACAGACAGTGGAGAAGAGACAAGTACTGTGTTAGACATTAAGGGCAGAGAGATCTTCCAACCTACTTCCTTGTATTTTGTGTCATGATAAAACAGTATAAAATACATTTTGATATTTACTTCTTAATCCTACAACAAGGTTTACTTATGAGCAGACCAACTAATATAACACATTTTTCACAGTGGGACACAGTAACGATACATGTTAATGAAGTGTTGTTATGTCATGTATAATGCCACAAGCTGTGTCATGCTGTGGGAAGTGATTTAGCAACTCACCACACAGACAAAAGGCTGTACATTTTAATTTTCTCCCCACTGAGAAACCCACTATTAAATTATCATCCTTCAAAGCTACTACTAGACATGCACAGTGCACACAATCATCAAAAATTAGGATTTGAAAAGAGACAGAAAAAAGTATTTACAGGAAAATAATATTCATGGAAACAATAAAAGGCAAAATACAGTCTGCACTTGCACATCTTTTGACTATCCCCATGGTTTCATGTTCCAGATGCTTCCAAATAAATGATCCTGTTAATCACCAATTTATGTTGATTGCACAGACTGTTGCTGGAACTCTGAGTAATGACCCTAATCAGTGCAGCTGATCCTAACTCTGGTATCTGAAAAACATAGCTGTTAAATAAGGGAATACTGAAGTCATTTACTAAAGCAACTACAGCATCTGTTTGAGTATATTACACTTTTAAGTAAATGAGTAATTTGCTGTCACTTTAAAATATTTTTTTTGCTTGCCATTTTGTATTCATATATATATATATATATCAGGAAACAGATACAGACACATACATATGTGTCCTCACATTTGCTGTTTTTCTTTCTTGCAGTGATGTGCTTTTGATAATTAAAAAAAAAAATAGTTAAGCAAGCAATATTGATGCTGAACAAGTCCTTTTAGTCCTACGCACTTGTATCTAATACTTCTCTCCTCACTGCACCAGCAATGATCCCTTAACCCTGGACTGCACTACTCTGCCAAAGAGCCTCTCTTGCACTTCTGGGGTTACCTATTAGCCTCTCCCACTTCAGCCCCACAGAGCACCTGCACAGCAATGGCATTTTGGAGGTAGCAAAGTTTTTACAGGCAAAGTAAAGTTCTTTCAGTTTGTAACAATGCTGATAGTCCTGTAGCTATAATTTAGCTTGGTCACGCAGGGTGATTTATTTTTCCTTTTTCTCTTTTAAATAGCAAATACAGATTCATATTTGCAATATATATGGCAACTATCTGGCAACAAGATGTCGTCCCTGTTTCAGGGAATTTCTCATTAAACAATTCTCTAGAATTCTGGACTGACTCTGACTTTTTACTGTCATATCTCATTATGAAATTTGTTGCATATTTGTGGCTATTAATCCCTGAGTATAGCAGAAGCTGTCAGCAACATATGCAGGCATGAATAAAACTTTTCAGTAAAAAATTTGGAGATTAGATTTAAAACTTTCTAACACTTTTGAAAATTGAACACAGATACAGCCTAAACCTCTCCTAAGGCTCATGTTGAACTTTCATAAATTAAAGTTTATCTCACTCTGCCTGTGAGCACTTTAAATCACGTTAGCTAACACATTTTTAAGGTTACAGCTTCTCTCCAGTGATAAAAACGAAGTGTTTAATATTGTCTTATTGACACTTCATCATTGACTTTGGCAGGTAGAGACCCCTCTCAGAGGACATAACTGTGTGCATCAAACAGATCCTTGGGTAGACAGGAATCTTTGGATAGAAAGCTCAGAAGGGCAAGCATCACAAAATCAGAAGTTCATCAGTTAAATTGCTCTGTATCCCCAGCACGGTAGAGGATTACAAGATATAAAATTCCTGAAGTAATGTACTGGAAAATCAAGAGAATAAAGCATTTCCTATGCACTGTTCCAGAAATGAAAGCCTACAACTGCAAACAAGTAAGCGTGAATGAATGAGTTGGACATCAGGTCTTTATAAGGCATGGAGTACAGGAAATGACTGCGCTTTTCCAGAAAGTGTTTCCAGTGTGGACATAACTATATCAACAAAACTGTATTTTGCCCTCGAATGTAATAAGCTATCATGCACTGCCAACTTTGATCCTATAGCAAATCAAAATAAAGCAGTAAAACTTTTTCCCATATAACCACATCTCTATTAGAGATGTCTCTTGGCAGAGGCAGACAGGTTAAGAGTCACAACTCTTCACAGCTCTGACATAGGTGGGCTGGCAGAGGTCTTTTTGGGTGCAATTCATCTCGTCTAATCTAGACAACTACTTTAGAATGAGATGAGTAATGAGTTAAAAGTGTCTGTTTCTTGCCCTTGACCAAAGGGTTTAATTAATGTGTTTAATTTGGATATGGATGTCTGCAATGTAGCAGCTAAATTTATTCTGAGGAGTCTCACCCACAGCTTTGGATGTTGTCAAGGTCTCCAAGGTTTCAGAACTCACTAATAGACTACAAGATTTGTCTACAGAACAACAGTATCAGGTGAAGGTTTCCCATACACCTCTACTTTACAGATATAAACTAGAAAACACATCCAAGCAGACTTATATCATACCAGAGAAAGATTTCTGTAGAGCTATAACACTCAGAAGATCATTTAGCTAATGAACTTATATAAGCTTTGTTGGTATGAAACATTTCTAGCCAAGGCTGATCCCCTAAGGCATGTTCACTACCTGTAACTCAAGAAGGAAAAACACAGGACTTAGCCTGTGGCAGACTATGAGAACAGCTGAGTATACCTGTTGTCCTGGTTTTGGCTGGGTTAGAGTTAATTTTCTTCCTAGGAGCTGGCATAGTGCTGTGTTTTGGATTTAGTAGGAGAAGAATGCTGATAACACACTGATGTTTTAGTTGTTGCCAAGTAGTGCTTACACTAGTCAAGGACTTTCTTTTTCAGCTTCCCATGCTCTGCCAGGTGCACAAGAAGCTGGGAGGGGGCACAGCCAGGACAGCTGACCCAAACTGACCAAAGGGCTATTCCATACCATATGACGTCATGCTCAGTATATAAACTGGGGGGAGTTGGCTGGGGGGCAGTGATCGCTGCTCGGGGACTGCCTGGGCATCGGTCAGCAGGTGGTGAGCAATTGCATTGTGCATCACTTATTTTATATATCCTGTTGTCATTATTATTATTTTCTCTTCCTCTNACTAAGCACCACACAGCCGCTTGCTCACCCTCCCCCCACAATGGGATGGGGGAGAGAATCAGAAGGGTAAAAGTGAGAAAACTCATTGGTTGAGATAAAGACAGTTTAACAGGTAAAGCAAAAGCTGTGCACACAAGCAAAGCAAAACAAAGAATTCATTCACTACTTCCCATCGGCAGGCAGGTGTTCAGCCATCTCCAGGAAAGCAGGGCTCCATCATGCATAACGGTTACTGGGGAAGACAAACGACATAACTCTGAATGTCCCCCCCTTCCTTCTTCTTCCCCCAGCTTTATATGCTGAGCCTGATGTCATATGGTATGGAATATCCCTTTGGTCAGTTGGGGTCATCTGTCCTAGCTGTGTCCCCTCCCAGCTTCTTGTGCACGCCCAGCCTACTCGCTGGTGGGGTGGGGTGAGAAGCAGAAAAGGCCTTGACTCTGTGTAAGCACTGCTCAGCAACAACTAAAACATCCCTGTATTATCAACATTATTCTCATACTAAATCCAAAACACAGCACTATGCCAGCTACTAGGAAGAAAATTAAGTCTATCCCAGCCAAAACCAGAACAGTATTGCAGAACTGCAGAAGGATTACAGTCTGGGGCAAGACGGCACCATCTCCTGTCATCCAGCTTCCTCTCCCCCTTTCCTGTACAGTCCCCACTGTCTGATCTCTTTCTCAGAAGGAGCAGAGGGCCTCTCCTTTTTCATCTCTGTTGCAGACAGAGTATTATTCTCCTCATATTCCTTCATATGGTTTCAGTCTAAACCAAGCATCCTCAGGGAAGGTGGACAAAAAAAAAAGTGATGGGTGGACATGAAGAATTCTGAGGAGGTCTGGGCACATTTCCTAGGCTGAGCAGACAAGAAATGCCAATGTGACAATCTTCTGTCATGTGGAAATCCTATGGACATCATCCTGACCCTGGGCTAAGTTGCAGGCCCAGCTTTGCCTTTTCCTCACCATTAGAGATGTGTAGAAACCCCAGTCTGGAGATAGAAGGACAGTGGGTGCAGGGACCTATATTTCCCACAAACCAGGTGCTGGTAGGGACTCTGACTTAATTAAGAAAAATGGGATTCTGTGGATCACTTAAAATCAGTAAGAATTCCTTGTGAGAATCCTAAATGCTGCAGCAATTAGCTCTGTATGAATCATTTAACTATTTATGTCCAGAAAGAGCTGTTAAATAAGCACTAAACACAATCAAATGTAAGCACATGTATTCAAAGAGAAGGCAAACTGTCTGTCTATTTTGCAAACCCAAGAACTAACCGAACTGCCACAAAACAGATCTGGGAAAAAAAAAAGAAAAAAAGAAACAGAACATACTAATTTAAGAGGTTAACAAACCTCTTAATTCTTCCCTTGTGTTTAGTTTGGCTATATTAAGCCAGTGACCACTACTTAAGATGCAGTGACTCTACTCATTGTTTCTGAAGCTTCAATTTGCTATGCAGAATCTCAGCATTCATTATTTTCTTATAAAGGTAAAACTTCAACCAACATTTGATAAAACTCCTGACAATAGAAGGCAAAAGCAATGCTACTGCTTGCATATGCAGGGAACCAGAAGCTCAAGTGCTACTAACAGCCTCACTCACCTCTGCTGGATGTAACTCAGAAAGGCCTATTAGAAAGTCCACGGAGAGGAGGATTCCTCATCTGACCATTTGTCTGTGAATGGCGCCACATTGGACTGTGATTGTATTTGGGGGATAACCACCTGTTTTCCTACGCTGATCAGCAGAGCTAAAGGCTAAAAGGGAGGATTGATGTATCTGAAAAGCCTGATGGTATTAACCACCAGGTCCCACAACAAAGAGAAGCCATGGCTGTCTTCATCTAGGAAAGTTCCTAGATTTCACTGAAGTTAAATTCTGTATAGCAACATTTGAAAGTGAGGTCTCTGTTGTTCACAGCTGAATGGGAGGTTACAGCAAACCTGGCTTCATTTATACATGTCTTTGTCAGCATATGATGGGACTAGAGCAAGAAATCTCTCTGGGTATAAAACCTTTACACCTCAGAAACTTCAACTAGCACTCATTGTCTTCTTAGCAATGTGTGCTGCTCTGAGCTCATTTAATCCTATAGACACGGGAGCTGCAGGTCAGAGTCACAAAAGATATTTAAGTGGTTAGTTCCTAGCTCTGACAAATTTTACTGTGGTCTGAGTGTTGATCCTTTTTTTCGAGATTTGTCCAAGACAGCTAAAAGATCATCTCATGTCATCTAACATGAGGACTTTATTGATAGCTCTGCTCACAGACACGAGGTGTCCTCTGTAAGTAGGCTTTTGATTGTGGACTTGCAGATTGGGGAACTGCCAGTGGGACCCATCAAGTGGTAAAGAGAAAGTCAATAGTACTCTGTTAACAGAAAAGAAGAAATTTCAAGCAGGTGATTCAGTCTCATCAGGGCTTGTGTTCAAAGACACAAACGATGACTACCTCTCAGATAGACAGTCCATAAAAAGTCCATATGCAATCCAAGACCAACCTGAAGCACAGATGTGGGAGGCTTGGGGGGGGGAAGCAGAATGAACTGCAATGCAACTGAACTGCTTTCTTTTCTTGAGGGCCACAGAGCCCCTGGGGAACATGCAGAGAGCTTCCAGAGGAACAGAGCTTGTCCCATGGACCTATGCTTCCCACGGCAATCCCATGACCTCCAGGTGAGCATCGATAGCTTCAGTCTTCCACACAGAAGTAGAGAAGAGAATTTGGACAACAAGGTTTAAATCTATATTGTCTTTTCTGATTCGTCACAGCAGTGCTGAATAGATCAATCATTTCATAAACAAATTTTAACTTCTATTATGAGTTATCTGAAACCAGTCCAGTAAAGTGGGGTATTCACAAACAGATGCTAAGGGATAATCAAGTACCTTTTCTAACATTTGTGGCAGATAATCTCTGAAGGCTGAAGTACCACACTGTCTTTAAACAATTTAGAATAGGAAAGTAAATCATATAAAAAACAGAGACCACCGAAAGTGACACAAAAGGTTCTATTCATTTGTTGTAAACTGCATGTTACATAGTTATATAAAATGCATGAGTGAGTGAGCAAGTCTGAGAGAATAAACAAACATCCCTAATCTTACTAAAGCCCAGAACAAATATGCTATATTTTTGTTAATATAATATGATTGCTAAATTAGAAAATCTTTCCTCCCTCTCCTCAATTTTGCCCTGAAGGTTTTTTTAAAATTTTTGCATAGTATTAGAAGGCCCTCATTGGATTCTAAACAATGGCTGCTTAAAGAGAAATCCGATGAATAACCAATATTAAGCAAAAAGAAATGTCTAAAGGCAGAAAACACCAATCAATGATATAAATCCTTAATATAACCAAAGCTCATTTTGCTGATTCACTTCTCACTTAGTCACTCAGAGCTAAAATAAATATTAAAAAGCAAGATAAATTAAGAATATGCTCTCAGTCAGTGTGAAAAGAACTTAAAGATAAACAACTCACCTGAAGAGAAGAGATATATGAGAGGGAGGTAGCTGCTACACTGCACACCAAAAAGGAGTTGGGCCTATAGCATATATAAGCAATATGCACAAAGCCATCTTTGGCTGCTTTCAGAAGAGAGGCAGGGGTGCTGCAGGAAGATACCACAGAATCCTTATATGGAAAGAAGACAGTGTGGAGCAGCATGCAAAGCAGGATGAATTAAATGTGCTGATTAAATGAACAGCTTGTGTTTTGTACTTCAGTGAAGTTCAAAGCTTTCTGGCCAACCACTTTAAGCATACCTAGCAATCAAATAAATGATTTATGTTATAAAACCCTCATGCAGAGAAACAGTAGGTAATGCAAAATTGATCTCTCTATATGTCTCTGTCCCTCACCTTTCTTCAGGGCTTTAAAAAGAATACATAATACTTTTAAATGCAGGTATAAATGCTAAAGGCTGGGGGAAGGGAGAGACCCTCCACTGTATCCCCGTAGAAAGAAGCTGAGGACAATGCCCTCTATCCTGACCCCTGGAAGATGGGGCAAACAGGTTTTCCCAAAATTATACCTCAGGCATGCTGCAAGCTCATTCCTTGTGTGCAGATCTTTAGCTAAGGAATTTGTGGTAAAACAGTCAGTGTTGCCTGCCCTGTTAAGTGTATGTCTCTAAGCAGCAGGACACCTGGGCTCTAATCCTGATTATAAGAGTTTTACTGCTGACTGCAAAGCCACAGCAGGGTGTAAGGTGACACAGGTCATCCTGAGGACTCACTGTGAAGAGCAGGAGGTCTAATACCTTTGATTAGAGGGGATGAAGGAAAAGCAAACACACCAGAACTTGACTTTTAATTCTCAGACTGAGGACAAGAGGAAGAGAAGTATTTTTACTTGTAATCTAAAGTATTGATACATAAATCACTGGCAGATACTAACTGTAGCATCCTAGCAGTTTTTGGTTTGGTTTGGTTTGGTTTGGTTTTTTAGCAATATATTTTGTGCTGTAACACTTCAAAGCTGATGACAATGATTTTCAGAGAAAGGGCATCTAAAATTTGGAGTCACACTGTCCTGAGCTTTGAATTTGGGTGTTGAGTTCTATTAAACTAGGTCGGTTGTTCAAGTGCCTCAATATGGATTTACGAGTCTATTTTTGGACTGTCAATTAGAATAGTCACAGAATGGTTAGAGCTATGCTCTGCTTGATCTTTCACAAATACACTAAATGGATGCAAACACTAAACTGTCCTTCTTTCTGAGCTTGCCCACAAGCCATGAGAAGAACTGCAAGCCTCTCGTTTTCAGTGCCTCCTAAGGGTCTCCGGCATAGTGTGTGATATTTGGATGTCAGACATCCACATCTTTGATCTTGAGGTGATCTTGACATGATCTGGCTCATTCTTTCAGTACCAAACAAAACAAATGGAATAAAGCTGCCGTTTCTTTCTCTGAAATCCCAGATTACTGCTTCTGGTTGGAATACTTCTGTACAAAACCCCTCATGTTTCCCATATTTCATCACGCCACCAAACGTTACCTCTGCATTACTGATAACTCCAGCCTGTATGACCAACATGTTTCATTTTTCTAACAGTAACCTCCACACATTCTCCCAAGCTGTCCTTTGTAACAAGCAGCATGATGTTATCCTCCTTTAAATCTCTGCTGAAAAACAACCTGTGCAGTGATGTCTGTTTAATGAGTAGCCAGCTGGAGTGCTGTGAATGAAGTTATTACACTAATTCTCACTGTTTCACTGGTATCCTGTGTTTCTTTGTGTTGCCTTATATCTTTATATCTTATATCTTTATTCCTTATGCTTCTGCTTATACTTCTTTGGTCATGGATTTTTAAATTTTTTTTTATATTCATGTACAGTGATTAAAACAATGGTATGTAACATACTCAGACTCAACAATAACAAAGAGAGCCACAAACACTGAAGGAAAAGCCCAAGGACTAAGCCAGACAGTAGACTAGAGCGAAACACTTGGGATTACAATATAGTATTGGTTTGTAGCTGTCTCACTCTTGGGGCCAGAAAAGAGCCAAGAGAGAAAACAAAACCCAGGCCTAGATGAAGGAGGAAGACATGAGAATTTTATGGACTGATACACATGAAGACCTCTGGCTCCTATTTGTTTCTACTGTGTTCAGGGAAACAAGATACTGCATGCTCATTTGTAAATGAAAACCGAGGCAAAGGGCTCTGAAGCGGAGGATTGTGCCGGGGGACCCTTCCTAAGGTGGCAAAAGCACAGGGAGAGAGAGGGCACCCCAGCCCTCCCCCCCCGCCCAGAGTGGGAAAGAGGGAGCTGCTGACGAGTGGCAGCTCTGACTCAGCATGGGCAGGGACAAGAGTGATGGTGGCCAACCCCCCTCACATACAAGAGCAGCCCCCAGGGAGCGCGAGCAACCAGGGCATGGTGCGGCAGTTTGCGTGGGCAGGGCGCAGTCTCTCCCAGCTCAAGAGGTAAGTTCACTTGGTGAGAGGGAGCCTAACCAAGGCCATGGTATCCACCCAGCGGAAGGCTGTATCTTCTGCGCTAGCCAGAAGGGATGTATTGACCCAGACTGAGCTCCCAGGAAGACACACAGCCATCCAGGTCTCCAGTTGCAGGGAGTGCCACCAGCTCGCGCTGGAAACAGATGACAGTAGAGGGGACAGCTGTGTAAGGTGTGATCAGGTGGACTATCTACTTGGCCTGGTGGCAGAGCTAAGAGAGGAAGTAGATAGGCTGAGGAGCATCAGGGAGTCTGAGCAAGAGATAGACTGGTGGAACCATGCTCTGACCTCCCAGAAACCTGAACAGGGACAGCCACCAGAAAAAGCCTGTGATCAAAGGGATCCAGTATCCTCCCCCCACCAGGATGAAGGCAGGGGCTTAGAGAGAAGCAGCAAGTGGAAACAAGTCCACAATCGGGGCAGCAAGCGAACCCTTTCCTTGCCCACCACATCTCCCCAGGTACCTCTGCACAATAGGTATGAGACTCTAGATGTGGAGGGCCAGTCAGTGGATGATGTGGGTGTCGATCCATCTACACCAGAGGAGTTGCCAAGACCAGAAAG
>VYZW01061578.1:0-10919 GCA_013401315.1 Balaeniceps rex | reverse complement strand
GGTATCAAGGTATTGTTGCTAAATTATTACAAAAATATGTTGCTGGAAAACCCAGTGACTGGTGAAATTTAAAAAAAAAATTAAGAAAGCTGGGAGTAAAAAATCACCTTTCACTTTACCTTGAGGTCTGTTTTTTTGTAATGGTAGCTCATTTGGTACTGCAGTGAAAACTGTTCTGTTTATTTAATATAGTTAATATTTACTGAGTATGCTTAAGCATCAGCCAGTTAAATTGAGTGGTTTAGAGTCAACAACCACTGGTCATTCACTGTTTCCACACCTCTAAAATGGCTCAGAATTAGGTCAAGAGAAACTGAGCAGGGAAAGAAGGAACAGAAAGTCTCCAGACACTGGGATTTAATTCAACACAAGAAATCGTTACAGCCAAGCCAAAGTGGCAGGCCTTGTTAATCTTCAGGGATAAGCAGTGGGCACACTGATGTTATCAATGTCATTGGTATTGTGGTGTAATAATATTGTCATGGTAAAACACACTGCAGATTTACTTAAACAACTGCCTTATTTTATAAACATAGAGGTAAAGTTTCTGGAGGCACAGGACTGGAGAAACAAAGCTGATGGGACATGCCTGGGAAGAGGAGGTTTTTAGAAGAACATTTCAGGATGAAAGGCAACAATTAAAAGTGGGGAATCTGAGTAAACCTTTAAGTCAATGACTTACAGAAATTAATTTTCTTTCTAGTCTTTTACTGTAGTGAGTTCTGTTTAGTGTTAGGTATCCATACTCTTTTTCTCAACTTCTTTGTTGATCCATCAAGATACCTTGACGTCTTGTACTTGGCCTTTGATCTTTTAGACATTTGAAGTGTTTGGTGGTTTGTACCAAGAGGTACTGGTAACAAAGGTACTTGAGGAAGGTATCATTTAAAAAGCTATTTATTGGAGCTAACACTATAAGAAGAGAATAGCATAGATAATCTTACGCCCCTTTAGATGTTGGGAGTCCCAAGCAGTGTATAGTGTTGAACAGGACTCCAAGCCACACACATCAATCCATGCAGACCTTGTTGGTGGACCCATTGTCCACAACAGAGATTCCTCCCTTGGGAATTCAAGCTATTATAAGATTTTCTTACAAGGGAACAGCTCCATTTATCATGTCTACAGTCTAGTCAAACAGAAGAAATGCTCTCATGAGAACTTGTTGCACTGTTAGGTAAAGGCAAGGCCATGCAGGTGGTGTAATCACAGGTATGGAGCAGGAGCTGCCTGCAGCCTCCTCTGTTACAATGGGCTGGTTGAGGTGATCCTGCAGCCAAGCTATTTGTACAGCACAGGCCTGAGGGCCAAGCTGTATGTGCCGCAGAGCAGGATCAGGATCACTACATTTGCATCACAATTTTATTGCTGTGAGTCGTCCTATTGATTTTTGTGGATTTGCTATCCATAAGATTGTGGTCCTAGATAGGACCTTTCCAAGAAAGCAAGGTTCAGGGCAGTAGACTATCAACATAGACCTCATTGGCCATATCAGTGGACCACACTAGTCATAGGACCACATCAGTGCTCCATGATCCTTTTAAAAAAGATATTGTCTTTTGTTAACAGTCTAAAATAGGACTCATGAACAAACCGAACAGCTGAACTGAGATAAGGAATGTTCCTTTGAAGGTGGACTGTGGGGAGAAAAAAAANAAGGTGGACTGGGGGGAGAAAAAAAAAAAAGGCACAGGGTAGCTAAGCCTAATCCTTCCAGAGGAAAACTGTGTGGAGAACTCCAAACTAGCTGTGAAATTACTGACAGAGTGTGAACATCACTGGTTGGGATTTCACATGATATTCGTTAAGGGAACCTAAGCTGCATGGGAAAGAACATCCACAGAGCAATTGTATGCCAGATGAGCAAATTTGATAAAATACTATGCAGCCAGTGTATTTTTGCATACTTCTTTTCAGTCACATTTCCCTTGAAATTTACTTTTTAGTAGTATGCAAGCAGCTTTTGTGGTATAAATACTATTTATTGTAAAATGCCTATGAAGCAACTTAATACAAAATTTTCAGGCATTGTTACTCATGGGTGTGTTAAGTCAGGCTCTTACAAGGAATCAAGCATGGTTGAATTTTTCTACTGACATTTTCAATAAATACTTATCTTTTGTCTCTTTGTCAGTGAGACAGTCTCTCTGGGACGTTGCTGGTTTTGTTCTTTGTTCTATGTAAAAAAAAAAAAAAAGGAATAAATTATGCTAACTTCCTTGTGCACAAGAGAAGAAGGTTTGAAGTGATGCAGACACCATCTGTCCAGATATTTACAGTGTGGAAAGAAAGGGAGGAAAGCTCATAACATCACTACAACTGGTTGATTCAAGAACTAGTATTTTGTGAGCAGGATGGTTATTTTGCTGCTGACGTCAGGAGACGTCCCTTAGAAACTGTTTGCTCTGGGTTTTTACCATGGTTCATGAAAATGAACTGTGCTGTGGGGTAACCTTGTTTTTTACTGTATGCATAAACATGGGATATTCACAGTGGCTTGATTTTAAACTCCTACCACAGGTTCCTGTGTCAGGCACAGTGTCTGGGCCCTTTGCAGTCAATGAAGACAGTCTTCTCCAAATGCAGCTCGGAGAACGTAAATCAGCTCCTCCACCGAACTAACAAAAGAACTGGGGAAAAGTAGCCTTTAACTATGATAGGGTGGTGTGGTTTTTGCCAGTGGTAATTTAAAAGCTTATCACTGTTGTGCTGAGCCTGCATGGTTCTGTCTCTGTGGGACTGGATAAGAGTGTGCCACATTCCCAGTTTAGAGGGCAAGTTTCATCCTTGTTAATGTAAATGGCATTCTTCCCCTCTAGGCATTGAACCTGCTAGAACAGCAGTCAGACACGAGAACCAGCTTCTACTGCAGGAGGAGATGTTCATTGCATGAATAAGGAGAAGCTTTCCTAGATGTCTTCAAAACTTTTGAACTCTCAGTATAAGAGAGGTTAGAAGCTGCTGAACTCTTATTTCAGGCATTCAAACAAAAATAGACAAGATTTCCAGCTAGCTTCAGTCGACCTGTGGTGTGTGTAGGAAATGGAGATGCCTCTCTTGTAGTAGAACTTGCTCTCTGTTGCCTATTCTCGATTATTGAAGAAGCACGGGGGTTGGCCTGTGGGAAAATAATCATGAATAGGGAACTGATATCAACAGCACATCAGAAGAGTGTTTTATCTTAATTTTTGAACATGTTCTTTGTGAAATAAGGGCAAACTTGCACACAAACATAAAAATAAATAAATCTCTCGCCAAGGAAGACCAGAAAAGATCCTTCCCTCTACCCTTACAAAGCTGCTGTATATGATACTAGACAGTGTTTATGTTCAGAGACAGTACAGACTGAGCACCAGAGAAATGTCAGTAAATAACAAAAACAATAATCGGTGAACTGCCTGAGAGAGTCCTTTCTCTTTTATTCTGGATGTTTGAAGGGATTTTCATATGGGGTAACTCTGTTTCAGTAGTGAAACATTTATGCAGTGACTCAGACAATAGCTGTAGGCTGCTGGAAAAGATTCTGCTGTCTGCGTAGAAGAATAAAGGACATACTTCAGTAAAATATTCAAGAAGTGGCAGATATATTTTGTTACTGTGTTTTGTGAATGCACAAAATAGATCCCTGCGGAGATGGAGTATGAGATGAAGGGAAATCCACAAAACTGGTTATGCTGAAACCAGTGCTGTAAAGGCATGCTTGAAAGAACAAGGGGTAGGTACTTGAGAAAGTCTGTGTGCATGCACACTTGTATGCTAAAACAGTGGTAGGTCAAATCTCAAGAGTTTTGGATGACTGAAATCATATCTATTTTTGATTCTCTCATGGTGTCCCTAATCACATGTGTGAGAGGCATTTTGCAAGGGTGAAGCTATTCTCAAATATTCTGAGGTCCAGACCTGGGCTTCTTTGCTACTGTTTGCCATGGTGCTTACTTTTCCACACAAACGATCATGACAGCCAGTATTTGAGAGGTGGAAATACATCTTCTTCCTTGGTAGTAAGTGCTGTGCTTAGCTTGTTGCATGGCCTGGCTTTTTCCCTAAAGCTTCTCTGGATTCTGTGGATTTAAAGTTTGGAATAAATGAAATCCCTTGTATTAAACAGATGGTTTTAACAAGACCAAAATTTTAAAGACACTCATTCCTCCAGCATTTTGGTGATTTTTTTATTTTTTTTTTAAATACTGGAATTGAACAAACATTTATTATATGCAGTGCTTATTTATAATCAGCTTCATAATCCATATGCTTTAACTTCCCAATCAAAAGCCAGAGCAGCTCTCAGAGTCTTTTCTCTCTTCCTCTAGGACACATTAGTAATAATTTTTAAAACTTTTTTATTAATCTGCTAAGGATAAAGTTTTGCTATTAAAGAATTTTATGTAATAATGCATCAATATTCCATACTTCCCTGTCTTGATAATGTTAGCATTATAAAATTCAAGGGACAGAGGTGTGCATTGCATGCATGCATAAGTGTGACAGTAATTCTTTTGGCTCTGAAAATATATATATTTTTCTTGGGATGTGCATTTCTGAAGTCTGCATTTCACGCTGAATGTTTGTCTACCATTGCATACAGACCTGTCCTCTCCTGTTCTTCCTTTGCATAGCTCACTGCTGTTATTCTCTCCTTCCTCATGCCCTTGATGAAAATGTAGCACTTAGGGTTAAAAAGAGAACTCTTTCTTGTTTCATTAGGACCTCTTTAGTTTGCCCTGTTAACTGGTTGAAGGGGGCTTTTGTCCTTCAGCTGGTTCCATCTTCCTTTCACAACGGGCTTGTGTTCCTCTTAAAGGCTTTTTCCTGTCACAGCTGTCTTCTGCTGCCATTAGCTTCAGAACTGGAGTGAGGCACTTTGACATCCAGAGTGCCACACTGCTCTCTGCCTTGTTGAGACCTCTTTCCTGCCACTGCAGTGGACCAGCAGCCCATCACCCAGAGTATAGCAGTGTTTGCCCTTATTTGGCCTTCTCTTGCCTTGTTCTCTGCTCAGTTCAGTGTTTCATCATTTGATTAAATGCAATTCTTCATTGTCATGAGTTACGTGTTAAATGAAACAAATTTTATGTTTTGAAGAAAGCGCAAAGAAAAAGACACCTCAAGCCTCGCACAAATGAAATGTGTCAGACTTGTATAGGATGGTCTGGAAAAATTTGTTTAGGGAGGAACAAGTGCTGCCTGACCTAACTGTAAGAAATGGTCATTTGTGTGTTTTTTTTTTTTCCCTTTGTTACTAACCCAGAACTGACTCAAGATGGTGATATACATGTTGTCCTTTGCTGTGTGATTTGACAAATAAATGTGTGACTATTTCCAGTGCTAGGTCAGGTCAGCCATGAGTTTGTGTAGCTACGGCAAGTCTTGAAAAGCTCCAAGGATGGGAATTCCTCAATCTGTGTGGTAGACCTACGTATGTGCACACATATCTCTGAAGGAAGCAGCAGAGAACAAATCACACTGAATAGTAGGGCTGAAACACTTTAATAGACCTGAGGTTTATTGCTGCTACAGTCACTGGTGCTAACAACCATCATCTTTGCAATGGCACAGCACAACTTTCATACTGTCCTGGTTTCAGNCATACCATATGACGTCATGCTAAGTATATAAACCGAGGGGAGTTAGCCGGGGGGCAGCGATCGCTGCTCGGGGACTGGCTGGGTGTCGGTCGGCGGGGGGTGAGTGGTTGCATCACTTGTTTTCTTTTCCCTGGGTTTTGTTTGTCTCTCTCGTTCTCCTTTTCATTACAATTATTATTATTATTATTACTATTATTATTATTATTATTTTATTTCAATTATTAAACTGTTCTTATCTCAACCCGTGGGTTTTCTTACTCTTGCCCTTCCGATTCTCTCCCCCATCCCACCGTGGGGGGGGGGGGGGGGGGGGGAGACTTTTCCTGGAAGGAACAAACTAGGTGATACTTCTGCAGTGTTTCCATTGGTTTTAGGCCATGTGTAATGGATTTGCCTTTTTTACATGCAACTTTGTTTACAGTTAGTAGATTGCTGATCATAATCCTTTTGTTTGCTTTTATCAGTGTTGCTCAGTCACTTTACCTTCAAACAGTGTACTCATCCTTGTTGGTTTGTGCTTCAACCAGTACATCAACATCTGTCTCACTAAACACATGATTCCATAGTCACCCAGTGAGCTCTGGGTAATCCTTGTAGTCAGCATCTTTGGAGAAAAAAAGCAGCACTGTATCTTGTTCAAACGAAGCAAAGGTGCAGGAATCCAGTTCCACACCTGACTTCTGCATCTCATTGAAACTGGAAACGCTAAGCATTCCTGCTACTGAAAACAAATGAACAAACACAGCATCAGCATGGCTAAGGCAGACAGCAGGAATTGAAACTGGAAAATTTGGATGCAAAATCGGTAACAAAAAGAACCAAATGTATTCAATCATCATAAACCCACTTGTCTCACTGCCATAAATAACGTAAAGAAGATTTTTAAAATTTTTATTTCTAGGAGACCTAGTTGTGGACAAGGACTTGTTGCACTAGCTATTGTAACAATACATTACAGAACAAGGAAGCATTCCCTGATAGCAGCAGAGTTACAAATGTAAAGACAGACACAAACCCTGAATCTGATTGCAGCCACCAGTGGGGATTTCAGTGAATATCTAAAGACTTGTGCAGCACAGCAAATACATCCGACACAGATAGTAAGGAGGGAGAGTCCAACCCAACACTCATAGAATGACAAATCTCATCTTGACTCCAAAAGATAGATTTTGGTGTTTGGGGTTTTTTTTTTTAGAGCTAGCTGATAGAAGTCAAACGAAGCTGTTTCATGAGTAGCAGAATTAACATCCCTAGGTTTTCTATAGATTTGTCCCCCATCCCCTAGTTTTTCTTAACTTGTCTCCACAGTATTCCCCTACCCCATATGTTTGGCTGAGGAGAAAAAGCAGCACATATGTATAGTTACAAACTAACCACAATGTGCTGACTTACGGGCAGGCGCTGCCACTTGATTACATAAGGACCTATGTTATAAATTATTATTTAATGATCTACTCAGCCACCTATTTTTTTTGATGAAACTTGCAAGAATTGAATTAATATGTTTAAGGCAGCTCCCTTCTGTCAAACTCAATTGAATGTGGCTAATATATTCAAAAGTT
Organism: Balaeniceps rex; assembly: GCA_013401315.1. NCBI lineage: Eukaryota > Metazoa > Chordata > Aves > Pelecaniformes > Balaenicipitidae > Balaeniceps > Balaeniceps rex. The sequence goes on along the minus strand of VYZW01061578.1, from coordinate 3,772 downwards.
AGAGGAGAACATCTTACAAAACGTACGAGCATCATGGTGAAGTGTGCTCTTGTGCACTAAAAGTGTCGTGCAAGGTCTCTGGGAAACGAGAGGTAATAAGTGGTGCCACATTCCACAAGGGCTTGGTAGCCTCACAAAAGCACACCTGCAGGCACTGAAAGCAGAAGTCAAAGTAAAGGAAGAGCAGCACATGATCTCTGAAATGGAACAAAATTATCTTTCAATTAATAAAAGACTATAAACAGAGACAACTGAGGGCAAATCTGTCATATAGCAAACTTATTTTTCATACATGCAGGTTTGGATTAATGTTCTGTTAGAATGAATAGAATAGTTTGGATTTTGACTAATATTTGAATTTTCTGTAGTAATCTTTAGTGTGTATTTGCTAGCAATAACGGACAGAAGGAGCTGGGAGCTAGAAAACCAAGCATTGCACAGACTTACTGTCATCATCATAAAAAGAAAAGGTGAAAGTTTATAGAAAGATGTGACTGGGTGGGAGTAATATAGAATATTTGTGGTAGTTCCTTAAATCTGCCTGTTTTATTTGAAATACCCACAGTGAACACATCGTCTGCAACTGAATATTTTCTTTCTGTAAACTTAAATGCACAGTGAAAAACATGTAAAACAAGTATAAACTTGCATAAGGCATACATTTCGTATCTAATAGGAAAAATGCAGTCATGATTTTTGCTTAAAAATAAGCTAGTCACATGCTTAGCCAATGTCTGTGGTCTGATGCAGCATTTTAGAAGTGTGATGTATTTCTCTAGCCGTTTGTATTTTGAGTAGCTACAAAATATTTGGTAATTCCTACACATTCAAAAAGTGACTTAATACAGTCAGACGGATGATCAGACTTTAATGTAAAATGAACAGCAAACAGTGATCACTATATAAACTCCTTCTTCACTTTGAGGCTGGGTCATGTAAACTCTCTTGGACTTCATGATTAAAATACATATTCTCGTAGTAGGAGAAAGCCAGGGTAACCTTCAGTAAGTAATGGTTCGTGCATTCTTCGAAATTTACCAGCTTGACTTCAAACAAACAAAAAACCCCAATGCTTCCTTCAGCTCTCCCCAACTGAAGCGCTTTTCTTTAAGAAGTGATATGTAAGCCATGGGTTTGTTTTCACAAAAATTTGGAGTCACACTGTTATGTTTATATAACATACACTTTATTCAAATCAGCCCTCATCTGAATAATACTCTGTAGTTTGTTATGGATGTGAGTCAGGCTTTCAAACTCTAGCTTGCTTTTGGTGTCACTTTTTTGGCTTCTTTGTTCTATTCTTTTATTTTTCTAAATGTATCTTATTCTGATTTCCTTGGCTTATTTTTTTGTTTCTCTGCTTTCTATTGTTATAATTCAAGCATTTTGTACTGTCTTTTTGAAAGCAGTGTAATCAATTCAGTATAGCATTAAAATAATTCACTGTATAATTAACTTCAGGTCTTTCAATACTTGCTTTTGATATGATGTGCAAAGTTATTTCCCTTATGAATTTCAATAAGTTAAAACTCTACAGAGCTTAATGAAACTTTAATGAAATGATGCTTTATCACACTAGTAGTATTTTCTACCATCTTCAGTTTTGAAGAGGGTGACAAATCAGTGAATGTAACTCTTGCATTTCCTAAATGTCTTTGTGGAATATAAGGGATAAAAACAGGCTCCATCCAGCTGCATTAATCGTTACTGGTTAATGATTGTTCCCTGTATAAACATGTGTGAGCAATATCCTTTTTTGAGTTTTATTCACATTCTTTTAAACTGGAACATGTTTCACATCCTTTATAAAAAGCCATAATGTAGGAATTAGATTCACCACTTGCTCAGTCTGTTCTTTTGCTGATGATCTTTTTTCTTTTTTTCTTTCTTAAGTATCCAGTTCCTTGAATAAAAAAAAAAACCACAAAACCCAAAACCAAACCAAAAAACACCAGCAGGAATTGTACTGGAAGAGATGGCATATGTGAAGCGGCTGCAGGACTTCATTTGGTTTTCTGATACATGATTTGTAAGCAACCTTTCCTTTCTTTCCATAACCCCATAATAATAGAAGTGTGCAGGAGTCTCACAAAGCAGTGAAAGGGAGGAATGAAATGGAGGGCTCAATAATACAGATTACAAAAAGAAAGGTGACTTATATGAATTGACTGATTTGCTAGAGAGTTTCTGAGTGACCTTACTAGCTAGCATTTTTTTTTAATGAAATGTTATTTCTAGCAGCTTGTTTCTTCTTCCTGAAGTGTTTTCTTCAGTGTTTTATCACCATTCAATTCATGCATGTTTTTCACATTAAAAAAAAAATCTGTAAGTTAAAAAAGAAAGATAAAACAAAGGAAAAAAGTGGTAAAGAACAGGGCAAAAGGAGAATATTTCCATTTCAAGGTACTATAAAATCCACAATTTCCAAGACAGTTTTTGAAGTTGGATGGAAAAGCTGTTCCCCCTCTAGCCCCACCCCCTGCCCTTTTTTTTTTTAATAACATGAAATCTTGCGTTGTCTGTAAATCCAAGCTTCTTCTATACAGCTACATTTGATAAGACAGTAGGTCCATTCTTTTGGCATGGGAGGAGATTAATTTTTCCATTGCCAAAGGAGAGATTCTTGCTTTCAGTTTTAATCCTCTATAATTCCCCCACCACCTCCGTGCAAAAGTGCACAGAATAGTTTAGATATGTTTCCAGGCTCGAAGGGCTGAAGGTGGATTTGGGATTTAATTTAATTTTTCTCACAACTTTGTTCTGAAAGCATGAATGATAATTAATTGAGTTGTGTGAGCCTACTTAGTACTGCGCTATGAGGAAAGGCAGTCCTTTCTACAGAAGCTACTAGGTAAATCCTGTACGCTACACAACTTGGATTTAAGGCTCACAGTTTTTGAACATGATTAGCAATAGCTGAATTTTGATCTATCAAACTGACAATTGCACCAGTAATTGAATGGAAGTAAAGTTAGACCAAAACCATATCCAAGGTACGTTGAATTCTTCATGAAAACTTGTTCCTCTGGCATAGATATCCTTTCTCTAGCCCAAGTTAGAAGATAAATTACAGCTTGTCATCCACCCTATGAGTTTTTTATTTGAAGATTTGATCTTAGGTTACTTGTCGGGTGTATTTTGGATAGCCTCTTACGTGTAGAAAGCAGAATAGCTTGGTGACTGTCATGGAAAGGCACACCATCAAGAACACAGAAAAGGAATGGTCAGGGGATGCATGAAGGTGGAGTGAGTTTGCAGAGGAGATAACGAAATATTAAGCAGTGTATGTATGGAAAATGAGGATGAGGAGATAGTTTGGAGTGCACAGTTCAAAAGAACTATTGTAGGAGCTCATGATCGCGACGGGGGACCCTTCCTAAGGTGGCAAAAACACAGGGAGAGAGAAGGCCCCCCCCCCCCCCCCCGCAGGATGGGAAAGAGGGAGCTTGCTGACGTGCGGCAGCTCTGACTCAGCGTGGGCGGCGCCAGGAGTGACGGCGGCCTAACCCCCTCACGTACAAGAGCAGCCCCCAGGGAGCGCGAGAGACCAGGAGCTCAGCGAACAGGGTGTGGTGCTGCAGTTCACGGAGGCAGGGCGCGCAGGCAGGGTGCAGTCTCTCCCAGCTCAAGAGGTAAGTTCAGTTGGTGAGAAGGAACCCAACCAAGGCCATGGTACCCTCCCGGCAGAAGGCTGTATCTTCTGTGCCAGCCAAAAAGGATGTATCTACCCAGTTGGAGCTCCCAGGAAGGCACGCGGCCGTCCAGGTCTCTG
>VYZW01061576.1:110635-212936 GCA_013401315.1 Balaeniceps rex | reverse complement strand
TTGAAGAAAAAGACCTCTTAATACTTGAGACTAGAGTAATTTTTAAAATGCAACTTGATCTTTTTGCTGTGTATGGTTTTCTTTATTTCTACTTTATTATTTGCATTGTACAGCAATAATGACCTGGGTTTCTTTATCTGAAATTCCTTCACTAGTGCTGTGTTCAGTTGCTTTTTGTGCGCATTGCAGGAAACGCTTTGTCTTCCTTCATGTAGCTATTTCCTTAGGTATCCTTATATCTTTTTTAGTAAAAACAGAATCTGGGCCCTTTATATGGTGAGCTGTTAGAGTTGAAGTTGTAACTAGTGATCTTGTAGTAACATTCATGAGTGTGATCCAAAACATCTAACACTGCAATGGTTTAATTGTCAAGTGGATTTGCATAGTTTCAGATCTGATAGAAAGCTTGGGTTTGCATTTAGTTTCTTAATCGTCTGAGGACTTTTTCTTCAATGTGTAATCATAAATAAGTAGACTTGAAAATAAACATGACCTCTCTCACTTAGGTGAAGCCATTGGTATGAATTTTCCTGTGAAAGTCCCATACAGAAAAATCACTATCAACCCTGGCTGTGTGGTGGTGGATGGGATGCCTCCTGGCGTGGCATTTAAAGCTCCCAGTTACCTGGAAATCAGCTCGATGAGGAAGATTTTGGAATCAGCAGAGTTTATCAAATTTACTGTCATTCGGTATGTAGTGGCCATTGATTAGATTGTACAGGTGTTGTGAGGACAGCCCTGTAGCTTGAATAAATTGAGATTCGAAAGAACAGAAGTTGCACTGCATCTTTAAATAGTGGAAGATGTTGGCTCTTTTGGAAACAATATGTCAAGTCAAATGAAGCCCAGATGTTCATAGCATGAATGAAGATGGTAACTCTTTGGAGGACATGTCCAATCTACTATGACAAAGGGCATATTATTAATACTGCATATTACAGCAAGCTGTCTTTTGTGTTGAAATCTATTCATATTATATAACAGAGTCCTAAAGTGTTGTGGGCCTTGCTCTTCCCATTTATCAGATTAAGCTTTGAGACAGGTCCAGGGCTTGTTGGCTTTTGACAGTAAATGGTATGTTTGTAGTAGTAGTAATATTTTTTAAGTATGTCAGTTGTGTTAGAAATCCTGAGTTAAGGTAAGTTCTTTGATAAATGGAGTTTTTCCTACAAAATAAGTTAATCTACAATATATAAAAATACAATATTGTCCAATTACAATATAAGTGGATTATATTTGTATGTGTATGTTTGCATAAATATACACACATACACACACATGTATGTACAAAGTATATTTGTATGCATGAAGCAGAATAGATGAAAGTTTGGAATCATCCTCAGAAGGAGTTCAGGAATTGAAAATAAAGGTTTATCAGTTTATGTAACTTCTTGAACCATAGGCTGCTTCACAGGAATCTAAAGCTTCACTTTATCTTTAGGTAGAGATGAATTTCTTAAATATATTTTACTAAGGGGTCTGAATTCTCAGCCCTTAATCATGAAGAGTTCTAACTGAGAGGACTTTTGCTTGATATGTTTTATTTAATTGAACTCTGAAGAAGAGGTGACTCCCTTGTTAATTAGCTGTGACTGAGGGAAGGATTTAGATCTTTCTGTGTATGTTACTTTTCAAAATGCTAACAAATAAACCACGGCGCCCAAGAGCTGCTATGATGGTTCCTTCTTTTTTGTTGGACTTTCTGTTCATTTTTTAGCATGACCTCTGTTACGAACCATTAGGTGAGGCTGCCTGGGGAGGGAGACTCCATGCAGTATCTTTAGAATCAGTAAAAATTTTTTCTTTTTTTTTTTAATAGACCATTTCCAGGACTTGTGATTAACAATCGTAAGTATTTATGAAACACTGATGGCAAATGTATTTTTGTGTCTTACCAAGATTTGTTTTCTACATTTTGGCTTAGTGGCAGAGCCTCCACAGTGGTTAAGTTCTATGTATAACTCTCTTGTCTGTGTCTGTCTCATTAGGATTTCCTGACTAAACATGCATGTGCAATTAACTTGAGAGCAGTGTGATAAATTTACAGAACAGTATAAGATTAGCATTAACTTTGATATGAAAATGCAAGATACTGATTTTGTATTTTTCAGCTGCAGAGTCCCAAAGAGATTTAGGACCCTGACTGAGCAACAGACTTACATGGGAGTGTCTACATTTTAGGTTCGGATCCATTGCAGTAGCAGTTAATAAGCAAGAACTTTCCAGTAGCTGTGCAACCATGTTCCAGTGAAAAATTCTGCATTCTGCTGAAACTGTAACAGTTTAGAGAGGCAGAGTGTAATTACCTGAAGTGCCATGGCAAATTTGACCATGTTGAGGAAATCATTTGAGAGGGGGGGGAAAGAAAAAGGTCTTAGTATTTTCAGTTGCCTAAAATAATTGTGACCTGTTTTTTCAGATCTTATTTAAGAGAAAAAACAAACTGCAGAACACTGTCATTACAGTGCCCCTTGTGTCATGTTCTTTCTGAGCCAATGTCAGATTAGAAATTCAGAGGCCAAATAACCTGCTGTTGTTTGTTTGGTCTTACCCAGCCTGAGCCTTAGCGACCCAGCATTCGTTCATCTGCATCCAGCCACCAGTATACTCGATGATCTTAAAGGTCTTTTTCAACCTAAATGATTCTATGATTCTGTATTCCAGCTAACACGCTGAGGGTCTATGAACTGCAAGCACGAAGTGTTCTCAGGAAGGTATTCTAGTTGACCTGATCACCAGTCCTAGGCACATCTTCTTAGGTGGGAAAGAGATCTCTTTGTAAGAGGGAACCTTCCAGGCAGATAAGTGTGTAATAGCATTTCCGGAGAATTGAATTAGAAATGAAAGAACTATTAAACTGTTGTCTATACAGCATAACTTTCAGCATGTGTTGGGACTGAGGCTAGCTAATACACTGAATAAAAACAACATAGGTATCCAATCATCTTCCATCACTGGAGGAGCAGACTGGTCATTGAACATGTGATTGTTATGCAGTATCCATGTCCATTAATGACATATAATTATCTGGTATTGATAGTTACTGAGGTGAATGATTGGAAGGCTCTGAGCCTACTGCTTATGTAGGTATGATGCTTTATTCTTGTTCTGAAGAACATGTGAGAACTTGCAAGGAAATTTTTGGTGTTTGCAGGCAAGATAGGGAATGTTTTTTCTGTAATAAAAAATACTGAACTGCAGCTCAATCACAAGTGTTAGTAACCTGTTCATGCGACAAGTTTCAGGATTTGCAGATTCAAGAAGTAAGATTGCCCTTGTGTTACATGTGGGACCATTTTCATTGTGAAGTTAAACAGTGATCATGTCTAATCTTAGAGCTGATGGAAAAAGCTGAAGCAGAAGCACCACCAACAGCACCAGCAGCAGCACCAGTACTACCAGGTGATGCAGAGTGTGATGCGTGTCCTTGCACAAGGGGTAGGGTGTGGAGTTCTCAATTTTATTGACAGATATTAGTGTCATGTCCTGGGTACGCACTGCTCGTGATGAGCCATTTTATTTTGACAGATAGTGTGTGATGGTGACTTTTATAGCTATTAAATGTTAATAAATTACTAGAAAGAGCCATTGCTTCTTTCAAGCTGTGTCATTGGTGTGTTCCTTGATTTGATTTTCGCAGATGATGAGTGAGCTGAAAAGAAGGATTAGTAGGGGCAATGTATAAAGTCAATTCAGTGTGCATTTATTGATGTCTGCTTGACTCAAAGTATGTGCCTGTCTGCGCCAGATAGATGTTCAACCAAGGGAAGTTTGCCTGTGTAACATGTAAGAACCTAGAATGGGGTCTTGATGGATTTTCTGCCTATTGCACAGCTCTGTAACCCCTGCTAGACTGGGTCTAGACTGCACACACATCACCTATCTTAGTCTGAATGGAGAACTTAGCTTTATGTTATGAATAGCTAAAGTAAATGTAGTTGAGCAACTTCCTTTTGACCAAATATAGTTTCTAAATGTTTGCAGACCTTTTAAAAATGTGTTTCCCAAGTTGACGTAGTGCAGGAAAGACTTTTGCAACTGACTGAATGAACTGTTATTCAAAGAAACTGGGAGACTAAGAGAAAACGTTCGATAAATGTTTTAAGAGTAAGGGACGCTTGTATAGTGGAAATAATTGTAAAGGAAACTACTGGCTCCTCTGTTTACATTTGGAGGTGATAGAAGGTGGAATTCTGCACCTTCCCACTCTCCCCCAAAATACACATACTTGCCATTGAAGACAATACTAACCAGAAGTGATGACTTTTTTTTTTTTTTAATACAGTTTCTATTTAAGCAGTTCAAGTAAAGCTGTTCTAAACTTGGTATATTCTGTGCAAGTGTACATTACGTTCTGCTAGGGCTTGATGATATGTCTGCCGCTGTGAACCATACTTGGAAGAGAAAGTGTTAGGTGGCATAATGTAATAAATGTTTGGGTTTTTTTAATATTTTGCTGCAGACTCTATAGAAAGTTACACACATTTATCTCAGACAAAGATATTTGAGTCTGATCATAAGAGAAAAAATGAGGCTGTTTTTTCAGGGAAAACTTAATTTCCCTAATTTTTCTAAGATACTTATCTGATTCATATTGTTGAAACTATATTCGTATTCATTTGACTATATTTTTTTCATTTAAGAGCCAGCTGAACCAAGCCAAATAGAAGTATCTGTAGGAGGTAAGTGTTTGTCTTCAGTTATTATCAACAAATATTTTTCAGTAATTTTGAACAAAGTTGCATCTTTTTTTAAAGGGGGGAGGTCAATCAAAACAAAAAAAGGGCTTTTGTTGGTTCCCAGGAAATTTTTTCAGTTGTATTAATATCATGCTGCATCATGTGAAAAATACTCTGCAGCAGAAGTTATTATTCAGATAATTTTACAGAGGAGTTTTATGAATTCTTGGTCTTGGTTGGTGAGTCATGACTATATATAGGCTTTGAGTGATTGCTCATATCCTGAGTGATGCATCTAGTTACTCAGCGCAGTAGTTTCCACAATTTATGCAAGTGAATGATTGCCATCATCAGGAAATTTGAATGCCATATTGGCCCGAATATACTGTGTTGCGGAGGGGGAGTATTGTTGTTCTTCCAGAACTTAAGGTCTGAAAAACATCCAACTTTCCTATTGTCCAAGAATATACTTGAGTAGTATCTTTTTCAGATGTTGATATATGTGAGACCAAGGAGGCTGTTAGCTCTTCTACCCACCCTGTGCTTTTACATATGGTCTTGGAGCATTAGGAATACTGAATTGACCTGAGGACTGGGATGCTGGTGTCTGCTGTGTGCTCTGGTCCTGTAAATGCTGCCTCTGCTATAGCCCCAGCTTGTCAGCATGGCCCTGGACGGCTGCGGCTGCCTCTGGCGTGGCTGGCATGGGGGATCCAAGGTGTTGTGACAGTTTGACGGGGCGCTGCCTTCATGCTAGGTAGCCCTGAGACGGGCTCTCTGATGTGTCAGTAGCAGCTTTGTAATGATGAATTATCCTAGCCCAAAACCTTCCAAACAACTTCAGTAAGAAACCAATTTCCTTCCAACATCATATTCTCTGTTTATAAAAAGAACAAAATCAGGCTCCAGGTCATGTAGGCAGTGCTATACAGGCATGAGATTTCTTTGATTTGCCTCCAAGCATTCCTGTGAACAAGAAAAAGCAGAGATTTTGTAATGAAGTCTCCTGGAAATGAAAAAAATCCGTATCAAAAGATGATGAATGCTTTAGCCAACAAGATAAAATTTCTTTATCTCTTTTTTTAAGCATATCATAATGCCTTTCTATGCGATACTGTGCATTGAAAAAGAAAAATTAGCTAGGGTCAAAATTTGTTTTGGACAGATTGAAATATAACAACGCAAAAGCCGGTATCAAGTTGAGAAGAGCAGCAGTCCTACAGACGGAAAAAAAATCTGAAAAATAGCGCTGTGAAAGCAAGAGTTTGTGCAATGAATGTCAATTTAATAACTAACCCAGAAGGCATGACTTGAGCACAAGTAGGTTCAGATGTTGTTAGCTAGCTTTGGAAGACAGCATCTTAAAAAATGTGAAGCAGTGGTCATGCCTGCAGTATTTGAAATCGTGGGCTACAGACTTACCTGTGAGTGTTTGAAAAGCTTCACCCCGCATTGCATATCTGATGAGGTGGATGGAGGAAGGAATGGTGCTGGGGATTGACAAAGAGGAGGGAGAAGGACTGAAGAGCAGGATTCAGACCAAACCAGTGATATGTCTGACATTTTTTCACTGGTTATATGTTGTTTCCTTTTTGGATTAAGTTCCTTTCTTGCCCAGTAAGTATTTCAGCTACGTAAAAAGCTTTTTAAAGTTTCATACACTTCTAATACCAATTTTTATTTCTGTTCTTTAAGAAACTAGAGTTCTCTAAGATCCCAGACTGCTTTACATTGAAGTGAATGTGGTAATTTCCACGGAATCAGATTGTTGTGCATACGTTTTTATTTATCGTTAATAGTTTAAAATGATAAATGAATGCATTTCATATTTTCATAATTTTTTACTTATTAAGTACAACAATAACAACAAAATTGGTTGAGAATTTTCCTTTTTTCTTCATTCATTACTGCTTTTTCAACAGATATTACAGAAACAGAAGAAAATTCTCAAATAAAGCAAGAACCAGACCCAACGTGGTAGACCTCATCAGTACTGGGTAAAAGAATTTAGCGTTTCCTGAAGTCAACACCTGTCAAGGAATAACATTTTTATATTTTGGGGTGGGGAGAAGAGGGCTGAAATACAGGACTGAATGCCAGAAGGTGCCAGTCCTTTACTTGTGAATTATTTTATTTGTCTTGGTTCTCACCTGTAAAATGTAGGATGTTTTCACTACCTTACCCAAATACAATGTAAAGCACACTGTGTTCAAATTTGTGAGGCAGTCAGTCCTAGGAAAATGTGGCCTATAAATAAAAATGGGTGATGGTAATTACATACCTCAGAGGCAGAGTAAATGAAAGCTTAGGGAATTAGTGTTTACGAAGAGCTCTGACATAGTTGTGTGAACGAGCATTCTTATTCTCAGTAAAGCCTATATATTTCCAAATTGTATTTGAGCAGGAAAGCTCTTCACTATGACTGCAATATTGTCTAAGCTTGGGACACTTGGTAAAGCTATTAGCTGTGATGACAAACCAACTTCCTTTAAGTTTTTTTTCTCTTCCATTAACTTTCGTGAAAAACTTAGTTTAATTTACAATGCAAAAATGTCTGAATCTTTCTCTTGTACTATTTTTAACTTCACTCGTTCCTAAAAACGACATTTTGGTGGAGGTGGAGAACAGTGCTAGCGATGTTATCATCTCACCAAATGTAAAAGGCTGACCCACATGGTTGTGAGTCTCTATGCTTCATTCAGAGAAAATAGCAATTTTAAGCTGTCACAGCTCTGTAGTACTTTTTCCCATTTCAGTTTTTTGATAATACTCCAAACCAAATATTTTCCTCATTGTGTAGTATTTGATACTTTAGTAATTTGATTTGATTGGTACAAAGTTGGATGCATTTGTTTGGTATACTTGACCTGTAACCTGTCTAGCTTCAGTAAGAAAAAGACATTTTATTCATCCCAGAGAAGAAAACGGTCTGCGTACTACTCCAGTTCTGAGGGCACAGACAGGCAATCAGCAAAACCAAGCTCTTGTTCTTCATTTCTTCTGGCCTGAGCAGCTGAGAGTGATAATGCAGTTTGCCCCTCGCATGAAGCAGCTGCTGGGGGAGCCTGGAGCCTGCGGGTTTCAATCCTGGCACCACACGGCTTTTTGGAGGCAAGGACAGCCTTGGCCACGGCCCTCTGTCCATGCAGCATAAACACAGCCTGGCACATGGAGGGCTGCTGACGGCATCGGGATGAGGGACTGAAGGGACAAATGCAGAAATGATTTGGTAGAAACTGGCAGAGACTGACGTACCAGCATACCAACTGTCTGTGCCCTGAGAATTATAAGTACAGCAGTAGTCTTCCTAATAAATTGGTGAAGTCTGCTTTGGAAATATTTGTCATAAAACTGAACATGGCAGGAGAAAATATACTAAAGAAAACCTTTTGATTTGTCGTGGGAAGCACTTCACCCAGTGGAGATACAAAAAGCCAACTAACTTGTCCAGTAAAGGTCACGGAAATTTTTCTGAGCAATGGCTGCACAATTTGGTGCTGTAGTGTTTCGGATTTTTGGATGCTGTAGGCCATGCGCTGAATTTATACTAAAGCATACATTTGATCTAAATTCTTACAGAGACCACTCAAGCACACATTTAATCTCATATTTATTGCAAGCAATATTCAGCTTCTCCATGTTTTCTGAATCTAGGCCTAAAGAACTCGAAAAGGCAACACAAACTACTCATATTTGTAACAGGATGCAGAGCTGCAATGAAACTAACTCACTTTTGTGATTTTTCTTATCTAGTCAGAAGCATCCAGTTCTGAGAAGAGCCTGCCAGGACTGTCTTGAGCTGTGTAATATAACTGTATAAGAGAAGTACCTTCTATACAAACCCTTTTTGTACTTTTAGATAGAAATGTCTACTTTTTCAGCAGTTCTGTGAATTGACTTAAAGCAAAGAATGACTGTAGATTTGGAATGGCTGGTTTTACTTTGGAATATATTATAAGGACTAAATATGATGCAGCAATGCTGGGGAGATGACAGGGATTAAAATCAACAGGGACTTAACAGAGGCTCTCTACATTTCCCAATAAAGCTGAATTTCACTGTACCTGAATGCATCTCAGCTTTTGTAATGAAGAAAAATTCCTGCAAGTAGTTCAGTTTGTTAGTTTTACTTTGGAAAAAAAAATCATTAATTTTTGGTTCTTACTCCTTTAATGGCTGATTGGACAATAGTATCTGTATATTTGATCTAATTTTTCCTATTATATCTATCACAATTCATATGTTTTTCATAAATAAAAGATAAACTGGTTCACTTGACCGTTAGTACGCATTAATGAGATGGACTGTGAAATGGTCAGTATTTCAGTGTGTGGATTAGGAACCAATTTAAATTAAACCCTGTTATAGTTTGTTCCATTAATTCAAAGTAGTAAGTGCATGTTTTATCAGCATATCACATGGTTTATATATGATGGGTCTGGTCTTGCGGTCCTAACGTAGGCAAAACTCGCATGGACCTGTGTGAGAGCTTTTCTCCTGAAGGCTGTGGGGGATGCCCTTCTGTTCATCTAGAACTAGTTATGGAAACGTATGCTACAAGCTGCTATAAGTCCTACTATGTCAAAGGTTAGTCCCCTATAGTCCTGGTTACGCCCCCTATCGTGTAAGAGACTCATGTACGCATTTTTTTTTTTTTAAGTTTCACAAACCATAAGAGATGTAAAGTTCTGCCTATATGATAATCTCTATAGAGAAGGTGCAGATTATTGTAAAGGTTTCTCTTTTATTGGCATGAGTTTGGGATGACTGCATTATGCACAAATGGTAAACCTTATTCCCTGATTAAGAAATAAAGGCCTTTCTGATGGTTTTCATGACTGTCCATGCAGTATACGTTTACATATTTTACAACAAATCAAGTTCTAGCAGTAATTCTGTAGGCAGGTAGAACATGCTGTAGCATTGTTATTCATTCCAGCGAAGGAAGTAAGTTCCAGTCATGCCTTTCAGACAGAAATCCAGCTCCAGGTCTGTGAGGTTGTTGCATCTTCAAGGAAAATTTTGAAGCCTTAAATTCATTTAGGTACAGTGTCTTTTCCCTGGGAGCAGCCTGAAATTCAGCAGATGAATTCAGAGCAGCGCATGCTCTGTCATTCTGGAGGCAAGGGAGAGCTGTAGGACATGTGCTTGCGTTTTCATAATTGCTCCGTGCAGATCTAGGTGCTCCCACTTAAATATTCAGACCTTGTGCTGTTGATGTCAGTAGGAGCAGGGTTAATTCCACGCCGAGTCATTTTGAAAACGCTTGTCCCCATTGTACCTTCCAGCTCTCCAGATGGGAACTGGTAGAAGCCGATGCAGTGCTGCCTTCCTGCCTGGCAAACAGCCCCTATCTCAGTCCCATGGGAATGAGCCTGTTGACTTAACTTACCTGTTAACTGTCAGCCGTATGGGTACTGTCCCAAATTATAACCACTGATGTATTTCACTGCTGATTACTTTAATAGACGTGCTCAGTTAACGTACCTCCATAAATAGGTTGTTATCAGGGCGATGGCCAGTTTTGCGATTGCTGCTAGACATGTTTAGAATGGGGAAATGAGTTAATGCAGCTTTCCCCGGGTTTTCAGCTGGCTTTCGACTTCCCCTTTTGAAAAAGCGGAAGGATGGTCCATCCCTTCTTCACTTGCACCTATCTTTAGGAGGCACTTTTTGCACAGCTGCCTGCCCAGCAAGGCTATATATTGCAGATGGAGTCGTTAGTGCTCACTCAAAATGAGGGCAAGGCATCATAGCGAAAGAACTGTGAAAATAAGTAATTCCCAGGCTACTGTCTTGTCAAGCATATAACAGCAGAGCGTGGACATCCTGCATCTTTGCGTGCAGGAGCTGAAAAAAAAAAAAAAGAAGTGAAAACTGATGCAGTGGTTTTACTGGAAGGGCTGGAGTCCTTATGTGACGCTGGGAGTTAGGGTGGTGGTATGCGTTGTGTCCGTCCCGCTGCTGGGCTTGCAGTAACGCTGATGGGTGCATCAGCGTTCAACACTGAAGTCTCTTTTTCGTCTCAGACATTTTGAGTTATATCCAGTAGAGAGAAATTAGACTGACAAAATAATTGCACCAATATTTATACCTTCCAAATATCAATTTTATATTAAAAAGTTATCTATCTATCTCTATATATAGTCCTAACAGGTAGCAGACTTTTAAGATGTTGACCATGTATGAAAATCTCACTCATTTCTAAACTAGTAATCCATGAGGTGTGTCACTCTTCGGGTATTGAGTGATAATGCCCTAAAAGGCCTTGGCTGTACTAATAAACAAGTAAATAAAAAAAATTGCAACAACTTACCAGAGCTCTGAATATTTTTTTGTTCCAGCAGAGAAGTTTTGTGGTGATGAAGTATCAGACAAGTATTTATTCCCCATGTTTTACTGAACTTTAAAAGCCCATCCTGTGCCTTGGGCTGGCTCCTTTCTCTTAAATAGGAATTTTGGATCCAAGTAGTGTAGGATCTGTGGTGGAGCCTGGTGTTCTTCAGGTACGACACCCCCGTTTTTCTCACAGCGGTAACCACTAGATGTCAGATGAGGTCCAGCACCTCTGTCGTGCAGCTGCTGGCCAGTGGGATTTGAAGATTTCCACATATAAAACTTGAACCCTTTCTCCTTCGTTTCGTTTCATATCTGGCTTATCAGCAACAGACTGCTAAGGAAAGGGCAAACTTTCATTTTTTGTGATGTTGCAACAGCTATTAGAGCACGTAGTACTGTTCACACACAGCAATTTGCCATCAAAAATTACATTTTGAACAAAATTAGGGTGGCATTCCTTTCTTCAGCTTTTAATTTCTAGGAGGTTTTGGTACTAGTTTTGGGTGGAGCACTGCAGAAAAGAGGATAGTCTATTCGCCTAAAAAACTCTAAACCTCTAGCGCTTCATCTTCAATGACCTTGATTGAAATCTGTCACCTTAAGTCCCGTATCTGCTGTTCTCACTCCAAAGCAGTGGTGCATTGCTGCAAAGCACTGCTACCAACTCTCCATCTTGAGGCCAGTGGAAGTTCTCCCTTTCTCAAAAATCAGGTCCTGCATTCAAATGCCAGCCTTGTTTCCCAAAACATGAATCAGCTCATGAACTCCATAAACTCAGCTTGTTTATCAGATGGGTCATTACTCTTCCACGCATTTTCTTCTAAAATTATGCTTCTTGACACCTAGTAACTATGGGACCGTTGGCGGAAACAGTAAGTTATCATACGGAGATAAGCGTTGTGTCTCACTGTGAACTAACCCATTGCCAGCCGTGAGATCTACAAGCTGCATTTCATCTCACGTCACAAGATCAGCAATGAGGGAACAGGAAGAAGCACGTGAATTAAGCGGCTCCCAGTAGTGCACTGTCTGTAAAGCAGTTTTAGATTTAGTACAAACAATTGTAATTCTGAAATTTGTTTTCATGACAAAGTTTGTGGTGGTTCTGCATAAGAAGCAGCGATCCGGCTATTAACCGAGCAGAAGCCAAACAGTCCTGGAGGTAATTTTTTTTAATATTACTGGTTGTATAATTTTGCCTTGCATACAGGGAAGTCCCCACGTTAAAATAATAAGAAACCACATTTAAATGACCACGTTTCTGATCTCAACACCTGCAAAGCACCATACTTGAGATTCGGGGGAAAACTATGGTTAGTATTTGATTTTTTTTAATGCAGTCAGGGCAAGCTTTTGTCTTTACAGCTAGTAAGGGTATTAGCCCGTGGAGGGGCTGTCTCTGCACCACAGTTTGCTGTTGATGGTCAGTCAGGAGAGCCCGTTTTAGCTCTGCTGGTGGTTTGGGACTGCTGCCTGCCAGGAACAGGGACACGGGTGTTGCCTCACTGACCAAGGCTTCTCCACTCGGGGTTCAGCACGGCTCTGGGCTTGCTCTGACAACCAGGCTCATGGTAAGGTTTTGGCCTGCCGGGGACACCAGCTGCGCCCGAGCATGGGCTCCTGGAAGAAACGTAGCAGAGGGGGTCAGGGAGGGGGCCAACGGCTCATGGCCAGAAGGCCAGCTGGAGCTGGGCTCCTCCCAAGCATGCTGCAGGGAGCAGGTCCCAGCTCTGTATGTTCTCAGGGGACAGCCCAGCACTGGCACCCATTGTAATCGAGGGTGCCCTTGCTGGGGACAAAAGAGGTGCTCCTGGGTGCACCTTTGCCTAGGAGCAGCACAGGATTGATACGTGCAGCCCTCACGTCCCTTCAGGCCTTTCTGCTCAGAGCTGGGGGCAGAGGAGGAGGAGGATGCTGGTGTACCACCATTTCTGGGGCTTTGCTGGGGACACTCATGCTCTCCCAGTGGGAGGCAGGAGTCCAACTCCAGCCTACCCTGGGGTTTCCCCATGCCTGGGGTCCCCTGTGACCAGTGCTCCCATGCAGCCCTGTGCCCAGGTATGGCCTTTTGATGGCAGATTTTGGGGAAGCTGCAGGTGACTGAAAGAAAATGGTGATGCAAGGGTAGGAGCCCTGGGCGCACAGGATGATCTCCCAGCCATACAGAGGATGGTGCTGCCATCCCTGGGCTCTGGGAGCACGTTACGTGCTTCATTCAGCCCATCCAGCTCTGCTCGAGAGGGTAAAGACTCCTCTGGTTCCCATTGCCAAGGCATTCGCCTGTCCTTGACCACCTGCGAAATGGGTGCTGCAGTACCCTGTGCCATCATGGGGCAGTGTCGGTGGTGAGAGGGACCACTTGGCTATCGGGGCAGCTGACCCGACCCTGAACCTTCACTGTCCTCTGATTTCACAGGTGCCTCCAGGGCATCCCCAAGGTCTCCCTGCTGCCTGCCTCCTCCCCAGCCCTGGAGCTGCTGGAGGGGCTGGGCTGGAGACTCCCCATGGGAAACACCGACTCGATATAAACCACAGTGGGTAAACAATTACAGGCACAATTGCAGTGGGACTTCTGCTTTCCTAGAAGTTTTAGCGGTGAAGCGAAGCTGTGCGAAGACAGAGGGGAGGAGAGGACGCCAAGACGCCCTGGGAGGCAGGAGCAGGGGACGGAGTGGGACACCGCGGCTGGGAGCAGCTATGGGGGATGCCTTCATCCGGCACATCGAGCTGCTGGGCTACGAGAAAAGGTTTTTCCCCAGCCAGCACTATGTGAGTACACAGCGACCTTCCGACAAGCTGAGCAGCGAGGACTGGTGGGGGTAAAAAGCCTGGCCAGCATATTTCTTTAGATAAATGTGATCAAGGGGGGTCATGGTGGCTGGCATGAGCTGGAGGCAGCCAGAGGCTAAAATGCCCTGAACACACAAGATTTTGGGCACCTCCTTTGCGAGCTGTTGGTTACTTCACAGGCTTGGAAAGGGCTTTTCCCCTCTGATTCCCACCTGTCTGCATGTTTCTGTCCCCTCTCCGTCCCTGCTGAGCTTCCCTAGCACCCAGCACACTCGCTGCCTGGGCAGAGCTACTTGCATTGGGGTGGTGGGAGAAAAGCATGCAGTTTATCTGAAATGCAAACATCCATGAAGCTCCCTGGGGGCTTTGGCCACAGTGTGGTGCGGGGTCCCACTCACCCACAGAGCTGCAGGACCTCTGCTTTGCCCCTCAGGTCTACATGTTCCTGGTGAAGTGGAACGACCTCTCTGAAAAGCTTGTCTACCGCCGGTTTACCGAGATATATGAGTTCCACGTGAGTTGTCCCGAGGCAGGCACCGGCCCCTGGCCCAGCACACCAGGGCTTGGGGTGGGGAAAAACGGGAGGCAGAATTCCAGCTGAAATTGCCCCAAAACAAACCTGGCTCAAAAGAGGCTCCTGGGTCCCTGTGTTTCAACGTCCTTTGCCCCTTGAAGTGGGGAGCAACCAGCCCTGTGCTCCCCTGGAAGGTTTCTCCCAGTGTCAAGGTGCAGGATCCAGCCAGCACGTGCCAGCAGGCAGCGGGGCGAGTGCTGAGAAGGGGGGCAAAATGCAGGCAGGGGCGCGGGTGCCATGGGGGGATCTCCCACTGCCATCTTCACAGCCATGTCTGTCTCTGCTCCACAGAAAGCGCTGAAGGAGATGTTCCCCATTGAATCCGGGGACATCAACATGGAGAAACGGATCATTCCGCACTTGCCAGGTGAGGGGCAGGCGCCGGGGCAGCTGGTTGGGAAATTCCCCAGCGGCCTGAGCTCTGCTGGCTGCCTCCCGCGCAGGTGCTTGGTGCGATTTCTGTTCCTGCCCACTGGGCTTGAAATCAAAACACCGGAACAGTCTGTCTGAGCGGCAGCAGTGGTTTCTTCCAACACTCGCCAGCCCTGCAGACCCCGTTCTTCCTCCCTGGGGACACTTCCCAGAGGATGGGCTGCTACCCCTGGCTGGTGCAAAGGGTCGGGCTTTGGGGAGCCTGAGCTGAGCCGAGCTGAGCCCTCCTTCAGTGACGCCATCACCAGGATCAGTTTTTACTGCTGTTATGGCAACACAGATATTTTGTAAGAGGAAGCAATGCAATATGTCTTCAATGATAGGGAAAGAACTCCTCAGCCAAATAGCTGGCAGTTTGTCCCCAGGCATGGTGCACGACAGCAAAATTCCCCCTTTGATTTGATTTCCTGCTTTAAAGGAGGCAGGAAGGAGCATGAGAAATAGCTGCGGGTTGTCGTCGACACCTCTCAAGGAGGAGTAAACCTGCACCATGAAGCAGTATGGGTGCCACGTCTGGGGGGCTCCCCTTAGGGCTGGACTAACACTGCTGTGCTGGGACCCTTCCTACACACTGCCACCACCGTGCCAGGGCTGTCGGAGCGTCCTCATCCCATTTGGGGAACTGAAAGCACTGGGGACACGGCACGCATCGGACTGCTGCAGGGGGTGCAGGGGTGCCACTGGCCACACACATGCACCCCGATGCGGGGTTCAAGACTGCTGTGGGTCGGGGCTGCCAGCAGCATTTTGGAGCCCTGCGGTCAAGAGTGGCTGCTGCAGTATGTGTGCCATGGCCGGTGGGACAGAGGGATGAGCATGTCTCCCCCAGCCACAGGCTGGTCCCCTGAGTCCCTCCTTGTGCCCCAGTGCAGTCGCTGCATTTGTGGCCCAGCAGCTGGGCTTAGTCTGAGCATGGATATGAGAGTTATCCCATAACTGAAATGGGGTCCAACGGGGTCTTTTCTGGGCTTGCATGAGCTCTGCAAGAGTCTGCAGGCTGCAGGGGATGAGTCCGGCTGCACAGCACTCTCCTCCATGCTGACCACAGCACCCGGGCTGGGCGCCGCACCACACTCACCTCGCCAGCCACACTGCTGAAATGAGGAACCCGTGGCTGCAGCGCTTCTGCAAAACAGCCGTAGCCCTGCAGTCAGCTTCTCCCCAGCTTTTTTGGCACCGTGTGTGGCCTCCCGTGCACCTACCATGGCTGGGGCCAGAGCGGCGAGGGGGGAAACCGGGCCACCCTCCCACAGAGCTTTGCCTTACGGGCACCATGCTGCCATGCAGCACCCTGGGGCCAAATCCACTCATTTTCAGGGCAAAATTAATCATTCAGAGCAGCCTGCTTGGGAAATTCATAAAACCAGGGCACTCTGTCTGCTTTTTCCACTCTCCCCCAGCCCCAAAGTGGTTTGACGGGCAGCGCTCGACCCAGAACAGGCAGGGCACGCTGGCTGAGTACTGCTACACGCTGGTCAACCTGCCCCACAAGATCTCCCGGTGCCTGCATGTGGTCAACTTCTTCAAGGTCCGTCCCGATGACACGAACCCTGTCACAGACAGCCAGTGAGTCCAGATGCCTGCTGTTTTGGGGGAAATCCTGCATCCCTGGCCCTGGGCGCTGGCAGCAGCCCGCAGGGAGGGCACCGCTGCCGGTGGTGAGGGGTGGTCGGCATTGAGCTGCCTTTGCTCTGACCCATCCAGGATCAAGAAGCCCGAGGTCTTCCTCCTGCCCAAGGATTCCAAGAAAAACCCCACTGGTAAGAGGCCTTGGAGGGGTGCAAGTGGCTGCCTCGGCGGCAGCAAAGCCTGGCCAGGAGAGGGGCAGTCATCCCATGGCAAATGCCCTGACCAAGAGCACAGTCTCTGTACTAGAGCTGCAGCTGGGAGGAAACCACAGCCTTGGGGGGAATGAGTCCCTGTCCTGGGATCCAGCTGGTTTGGGACCAGAAGGGGCTGGGAGAGCACTTTGGGCTGTCCTGGGGCTGCTTTTGGCCTGCCTGAAATAGGGTATTTCTGTGCAAGGGCCAGGAGAGGGAACGTCTCTCACTTCTCCCCCGCAGACATCACGGGCCCCATTGTCCTGCAAACCTACCGAGCCATCGCTGACTATGAGAAGAGCTCCACATCCGAGATGGCTCTAAAAGCTGGGGACATGGTGGACGTAGTGGAGAAGAGTGAGAGCGGTATGTGTCCATCCCTTCGGAGAGCCCCCGAGAGCCAGCCCTCTCCTGGCCACTATTTCAGCAGGGATGGGGACTGACTGCCCTTGCATCTTGTGTCCAAATGTGGCATGTCCTGGGAGATGGTTATGCAGCTGCACGGGTTAAGGGGTAGGCGGTTGTATGATGGTCTCCTGATGGAGAGGAGAAGCTCAGAGCAAATGCAACTGGCAGCACTGAGCCTCTCGGCGCCTCCCACCCCCTTGGGACATGTTTCACATTCCCATGGAGCCACATGACAGTCAGTTTTGGCCAGGGAGGGTGTGGGGCAATCCTAGAAAACCCTGCAACCTCCTCCTCACAGGCTGAGGCCTGTGAGGTTTCCTGCCCAGGAGGAAACAGGATGAACTGGCCAAGCTCCCTGGTTGCACCATGTAAACAGGGACCGGCCCCAGTGCCATCCCTTCCGTCCGGCCCCAGCGCCTACCCCGGCCGGGACAGACCCGATGCTGGTGCCCCCGCAGTGCCCCCACAACACCCTCTGCTCTTGCCCATGGCTGCTTTTGTTGCAGGCTGGTGGTTTTGCCAGTTGAAGAATAAACGGGGCTGGGTGCCAGCTGCCTATCTGGAGCCGATGGATGGTCCCGATGAGTCTGAAGAGCAGGAGCCCAACTATGCAGGTAAAATGTTGAGGTAACCAGGGTGTGCACCAGAGCACAGCCTGCCGCTGCTCCCTGCTGGGATGGTTCATTGCAAGGCCCCTGTTGGGCAGTCCATGCTGCAGCAGGACCGCTGGGCACAGAGAGATTGCTGTAGAAGCTGCCAGGAGGGATAAATCTCATAGTTCAGTGCCTTACTCTCAACATCAGGATCTTCCCATGACCTGCAGCTCAGCATTAGATGCTTGGTTTGGCTGATCACAGATGCACATCTTCATCCAGTGGCTATCCTAAGCTAGCTGGGTGCATGCTGAGTTGCTGGGTTAGCAAAGGAGCACGGTGCAGCATCCGAACTGAGGCGCAGGCTTTCCCTAGCACTTGACTTCTGTGCTGTCCATATCAGTGACAGTGGGGCCTTATCGCACGGAGCAGAGGGAGGATCCTGCAGACTCACGCTGATTGCTGTCTGCGCTTTGTCTTCATGGTTTTCAAAACACACTCTATCAGCACAACACTTCCTTCTTCCTCATTCAACCACCCGAATTATAAACATGCTCTTCAGCAGAGATAGGTGTACTTCCACTGCTTGCATTCATCATCTTTCTCCTGGAGAGGTGCTGGAGGGGCTGGCATGAGCCACAGGTGCTGACAAGGCTGTGGCAACTCTGAATCCAAACTTGGAGACCTGAAGCACCCTGAGTCTTGCCTAAAACATAGGGTAGATGCTCTGGTGCCTCCTCTCCTCAGCAGCTGAGAGGAGGTGCCCCATCCCTGGCATGTTAGCACGCAACCTGCTGTCCCAATTTTGTGTGCAGGTGAGCAGTACATTGTCCAGAAAAGCTACACAGCTGTGGAGGAGGATGAGCTGACCCTCAAGGAGGGTGATACTATAGAAGTCATCCACAAGCTCCTCGATGGCTGGTGGGTCATCAGGTGAGAGATGCCACGAACAAATAAGGCAAGCAGGATTCGGGCAGAGGGAAGGGATGAACCAG
This sequence comes from Balaeniceps rex, assembly GCA_013401315.1. Lineage (NCBI taxonomy): Eukaryota > Metazoa > Chordata > Aves > Pelecaniformes > Balaenicipitidae > Balaeniceps > Balaeniceps rex. The sequence continues at coordinate 194,306 of VYZW01061576.1, read as the reverse complement.
CAGTTCTCCACACCAGGGCTGTGAAAGCCACAGATTGTTTGGCGCCGCTGCCCAGCACTTCCTTTTGCAGGACTGCTTCTAGTAGCCTGTGGCTTTGCCAAATGTTAAACATTGCAGCTGGGGCTTCCGCTGCTGGGGTCTTCAGAAATATCCAAGAAGGAGGCCGATGGAAAAAAAAAAAACAACTGTTATTTCGCCTCCAAGTATTCTGGCACATTTTGCTTTGCAAAACTTCAGCTTTCATCCCAGCCCTGGCCTGCCCTGCAAACTCGGGCTTTCCCAAGGGGAACCCCAGCTGTATTTGTGCTCTGGAAAGTCACAGATTGCACATTCGCAGCAGGGCACGACATGGCTGCAAACCCTGGGGATCCTCCTGCTCCAGCCTGTGCCCAGGCGAGTGGTGCAGGAGGATCTCCTGGTGTTTGCAGGTGTGTTGGCCTGGAGTGGGAGATGGGCTGGGGGCCAGGGAGTGTTTCTTGAGCACATGGCAGGGTGTCTGGCAGGAGGCCCTGAGCAATGCTTCAGGAGCCCAGCAAGACCCCCAGGGGAGATAATATGAGCTGGTGAGACCCTGAAAGATGTGAGCCATTGCTCTGTCCGCTACCTTCTTTTGGGACTCAAGCCACACTTTCATGGAGAGCTAAAGGCACACTGAGGGGACATTTGAAGCCCCCATCCCTGCAAGCAACATGAGAAGAAATAGCCCACCTAGCACCAGCAATCCTGCTGGGGACAGGGGCATGGAGGTGATGGTCACAGAGCCAAGACTGCAAGTGATGTTGCTTTGTGTTGCACTGCAGGAAGGATGAAACCACAGGTTATTACCCGTCCATGTACCTGCAGAAAGGCGGGGAGGCGAACACCTCTGTGAAGAGCGAGCTGAGGAACCGGAGCGCTCCTCCACGAAGGTAGGAGAAGCCCCAGGCAGTGGGGAGGAGGCCTAAAGCTCTTCTTCAAGGAGGGTGAAATGAAACAGTGGTTTGTGGTGTCCCTTGCTCACCCTGGCAATAAGGAACTGCCCAGGAGATTTGTGAGCAGGGCGAAGACAGACCAGGAGGCAGATCCTGCAAGGCTGCAGCAAAAATAGCTCTGTGCTCCCTGACTTCCACAACCAGGAGAGGTACCCCAGCATTTCTGACACAGGGCTGCACGGTCCTTGCTCCAGCAGTCCTCCAGCCAGGTGTATTTCTCCTTGTCCTTCTGCAAAGTTTCTTTTCTGGGCTAATCTCATTTAATTTTCAAATTGGCCTTTTCCTTATTTCCTAAGTACATCCACTGAATCTTTGAGAAGCGAGGAGAGATTTGACTAATCAGAGCTGCCAAATGGCCTAATCTGATGGGAGGATTTGAGCTAATGGAAGGGATTTTATTTTGATTAAAAAGATAAAAAGCAATAATAACTCATTAATTCCGATGCAAAGAAAACTGCTAGGAAGGGCAGAGCTTGCCGCTATCTTTTCTTCCCTACAAGAAGACACGGCAGCCTTGCTATAAAATCTCTCAAAATCCAGCTCTGCTGGAGCACAGACTGAGTGTGAGACCCAAATCCACCTATTTGAGTGCAGTGATGCCTACTGATACCCTTGGGGGATGTGAGGTGGCCTGTTTCAAGGACAGTGATATGCCCCACTGTGGTGAATGCTGTTCCTAGGCTGAGCCCTGTTGCAAAGGTGGTGACCTGCCATTGTGGGCAAGAGCTTTGCTTTGAGATGGATACGTGCTCAAACCAGGGAGAGGCTGAAGGCAGATGGGCACAGCAAGAGGCCATTGCCTTGAGCAGAGCAGGAGGAGGATGTCATGGGATGGATGTCAGGAGCCACATCGCTCATGCCCTGGTAGTGAAGACAAAGCAGTGGCCTCTGTCTGTCTGCCTGGGGACGGTCCCTGACACTGGGGATTCCCCTGTGGCAGCATGCTGCCGCACAGCCCCAGATGTGCCCCGGTGCGGCTGAGGCCTTTCACTTCTCTCAGTAGTTTCTCTACTGTGGGTTCAACACCACACATCTAGGTGCGCATTGACACGTACCCCACACGCTGTTCCCCTGGCCCAGGGACTGATCCTTGGGCGTTGGGGAGCCATGCCAAACACCACATCAGGGATCTTGGCATTGCAGCCAGTATAGATGCTGTATGTCCATCCATCCAAGAACTATAGATCACTTCCAGGGCTTTCTTGAACTCTGTTGGATAAACCTCATGCCCATCGCGTCCTTCCAGCCTTATGCCCAATCTACCTCGCTACCCCCATCATTACTTCCCAGGCTTGTGCTCAGGCTTCACCCTTCAGTATTTGCTTCCAAAGCACAGCTCCAGCTGCTCCTAACCCACTGTACATCACGTCTCACCTACGGCTGCCCTCAAGGGCTGGCATCCACCTGCTGCCTTCCACTGGGCAAAACTGCAAAGTAGATACTGGGGTTTGGGTGAGGCAGAGGAGGAAGCACGGGGTCCTGCTGCAGCAGGCCATGAGAGGCAGGGCTGGGGAAATACTCTGTGAGAAAGTAAGAGGCGTGAGAGCTGCGGGCATGGAGACTGAAAGTTTTGTTTCTGACTCACTGCAGATCCACCATCCGAAACGCAAAGAGCATTCACAAGCAGAGCCGGAAGCAGATCAGCCAGGAGACCTACAGGAGGAACAGCAGGAAGTACATCCAGAGCCGGAGGAACATGAAGGAAAATTTCCAGAACAAGGCCAATGTTATCAGTAAGTCTCAGCAGCGCCTTTGCCCTGGACACAGGCTGAAGTCCTGCAGGCATGGCCCGTGCCCTCCAACTCTGGTTGCTGGAGTAGGGCAGCACATAAAGGTCACAGCTTGCCTGTCCACCCCTCGCCTATGGGGAAAGATTGTGCAGGGAGATGTTTCTTTTCAATGAGGTTTCTTGCCTCTGGTTATAGGCCTAACAGAGAAGGAGCAGAATATGGTCCTGGTGGGAGGTCAGCCCACATTTAGGACCTGTGCTTTCCTCCGTGCACCTAACCTCACCTGTGCTGCTGTCACCATTGTCATTATCATGTACATTAGCTGTCAGCAAACCACCTAGAGGGAGGTGGCGCGTAAAGAAGGAAGCTGCTATTGAGGTAGATGCTTTAGATCTGGTAATCCCTGTGCGGGATCCATGACCTTCCCAAGGGAGAGCAGCTCCTTGCACGGACCTAGAGCTGGGCTCCCACCTGAGCAGATCTCCCAGCCAGGAACCGGTGGGCTTATGCCACCACCGCAACCTCCGGGAAGACCATCACAAGTGGCTGAGACAGGAGGAGAGGCAGGAGGTTTGGTGGCCATTACATAGGAAACTTTTGAACGTTCACATGAAGGTTTTGGGTGGTGGAGAGCTCTGACCCATCTGTACATCTGTTTTACCCACAGTTGAGAAAAACGAGCCAGAGGAGAACAAGCCCAAGGCTCAACCTGCCGTTCCTCCCCGTCCCAGCAAAGACCTCATCCTGAACCGCTGTACCGAGAGCACCCGCAGAAAGATCCTGTGAAGCCTCATCTCCCCCCACCAGCCAGCTGATGCTTTATCTCTGCCAGCTCCTGTGCAGGGGGCTCAGAGCCAGACCGGGGGATCCAGGTGGCCCTGGCAGCCGCCGCAAGTCCTGGGGGGCTGCCGGCTGGATCGGCGCAGCCCAGCGCCCATCTTCATCCACCAGCACAGCAAGCCCAAGGTGTCCTAATGAGACCATGAGTAGGGACCTAGCCCTGCTCCAGTGGCTCCTGGGAGGCTGAGCCCTCCATAGGCGCTGGATACCCCTTGCCACTAGACCCCCTTTTATCCCCTAGTTGTATTTTGAATGATTTTGTGTTTTTCACCAATAAAGTGTCAGGAGAGACACTTTATAGATGTATTTCAATGTCCACCTGGACGGCTGGTCAATGCAGACATCGGCGAGCAGCCTGGAGACCAGCGGCATGGCAGCAGGAAAGGCGTTTCTCCCCGATGCGTCCGGTGGGGGGATTGGGCAAGGGTCTCTTGTGAAAGATGCCAGCGGGGAGGAAGTCTGGTTGGGCGGACCAAAGGAGGACAGCTTCTTCCTGGAAGGCGGCTGCTTCACTCCCTCTAGTGGAAAATAAGGGCCGGGATGTGGGGACATGGTGTCTGCTGGGTCAGGTAGGAGGCATGAGGCAAGGTGGCTGCCCCAAATGGCGGCAGGTGTGAAGGGTGCGGGGCGGGCGACCCAGGGCCTGTGGGGCTGCCAGGGCCTGAGGGGCAAGTGGCTTCTCCAGGGTGCAGATACTGGTCCCTCCTGCCGCCTTGTAGAGGGCTGCCATGTTGGGAGGGCAGTGGCCATCACAGCATGGCCAGCACCTCCGGGACAGGGCTGCTTTTCAACAGGGAGCGTGGTGTGAGGGCTGTGCTCGGGTGCCACCACAGCAGCCCTGCCACCGCCACGCCAGGCGGGTTCAGGTTTAGGACTAGGTCTGGGTGTAGGTGTCGGTTTGGGTCTGGGTTTGTGTTTGGGTCTGGGTCTAGGTCTAGTTCTGGGTATGGGCCTAGGTTTGGGTCTGGTTTTTGGTCTGGGTCTGGGTCCAGTTCTGGATCTAGGACTAGGTTTGGGTCTGGGTTTGGATTTGGGTCTGGTTTTGGGTCTGGCCATGGGTCTGGGACTGGGTTTGGGTCTGGGTCTGGGTCTAGGTTTAGATCTAGGTCTAGATCTAGGTCTAGGTCTAGGTCTAGGTCTGTGTCTGGGTCGGGTGGGGCCCACACTGTCCGACGGGAGGTATAGCCTCTTTAAGACCAGAGCGTCGCGCGCCCCAGCAGGTGCGCGTGTCGCGCCGCACATGATGGCGGCGCCGCGGCCTGGCGCATGCGCGCAGGGGGTGGTGAGACGGCGCGCGACCCGCCGCCTACGCGGGGTCGCAGGTGAGAGGTCGGCAAGATGGCGGCGGCGGCGGCCTGAGGGGCGCGGGGAGGCGGCGGCCATGTGGGGAGCGCTGAGGGGAGTGCGGCGGCCGCCGCCGGACCTCCGCAGGGGCCTGGCCAAGGCGGCGGGCCCGCGGACCGTCCGCCAGCTGAGGGAGGCCGAGGAGGCCGCCCCGGTCTTCCAGTACGCGGGGAAGGCGGCCAAGCGGAAGGACCGCGTTTTCGTGTGGGGCTTCTGCTACTCGGGCGCCTTGGGCGTCCCCAGCTTCGTGAAGCCGGACGTGGGCTGGAAGAAGCCGCGGCGGATTCAACCCACACCCTACCGGCTGGAAACGGAGGAGAAGGTGGGCCCGGGGGCGGCGGCTGTTTTATCGCGACAGGGTAACGTTAGCATTGCTTCTCGGACACCGGTGTATCTCCTCTGCCCATGCCAGTCAACAGCAGTTTTTTTCTCTCAGCTTTGAAAGGCGTTAACTAATGTCATTTAAAAGCTTTGCCGTGATTTAATTTTTTTTGTGGATACAGCGTTTTTTATCAGGATGATTTTTGGTATAACTATAGTAGCATACAATTTGGAAAATATATAACTATATTCTTTTGGCAGAGCCATAAGAGAGTAAAAGTGTGAACAACGCTTATCAGAGAAATAGGGCCTTGTTTTCAGTGGCTACTTTCACCTTGATGAAATTGGAAGCTTGTGTTGAAAATCATGTTATTCTGTTGTCTACATGTTTCAAACGTGATGCTCTGCTGTCTAGTTCAAAGAAGGTCAGAGCTGTTACAATGGGCTTTTTCTGGCGAAAGAAGTAAAGCAAGGGAATGTTATTGTCTTAATATCTCTTTGTGGTTTTTTGTTTTTTTTTAACCTACTGCTGCTGCAGGTCAGTAAATAGGTCTTCTTGTTGTGTTTGAATCAGTCCAAAATAATGCAAAATTAAAGATGTATACACACAAACCCAAAACTGCAGGGCAGTAATGTTGGACTTGAGTTTACACCATTGTGCTGATCGCTGTAGAGTGTTTCTGATCATTTTTGTGAAGACTGTATGTACCATGAATTTGGGCTGTATTTGTATACGGCCTAATGAAGGAGGAATGCTGATGAACAAATAGCATGGGGTGAAACTTGTTTTTCTAAGCTATAGTTTATAACTGAATGGTGTGGGTTTTGCTTGTCTTCAAAGATATCCTCTGCTGCATGCGGTTATGGATTCACGCTGCTGTCCTCTAATACCACGGACATCATCAAAGTGTGGGGCATGGGGCTGAACAAGGATTCCCAGCTTGGATTTCAGAGAAGCATAAGAGATCGAAGTAAGGATTGAGGTGGTGTAGGGGCTTACAGGGCGGCACCACAGGATGCATGTGATGTGGGAAACTGGGTTAGAAAGCATAAAAAACGTCCAGGAGGCTTTNTTCCCCCCCCCCCCCCCCCCCCAAAAGAGGCCTTTTTTTGGAACTTAGCTATGTTTTTTTGTGGTTTGTAACTGACCAAGGTATGCATTTATTCTGTGCAGTGCACTTACGTTCTTGCCTGGATGTAACTAAAATCTAAGTAACTATTTATTCTGCAGAAGTGTGTGTGTGTTGGTTAAGGTGTCGCTTTGAATCTCTATAGTTTGATCGTAGATAATGTAGTGGACTAGTTAATAAAATTATTTTGGCAAGATGATTTGCTCACTTCTGTTGCCTTTGCATCTATAAACTAATTTCCTTTCCCACAGAGATCTTTTTATACAGTCAGTGGAATTTTGTGTGAAGTTGTTGGGTTTTTTTATTTTAATACCAACTTGCATTTTGAAGGAAGAGCATGTAATTCAGTCATTCTGTCTTATACCAGGCTCTCAAATGCATTTAAGATCATGATTTGTGTGCAGAACATTGCCACCTTCCACCTAAGACAGATACGAAAAACACAAACTTACTTCCCTTATAGAATGGCTGCCTCTAATTGTTTGAAAACATTCTTCCACGTTAAAAACAGTTTTTCCTCTTTACAGTGTATAAGAGCATAATCTGTTAAGGTATGGTGCATCCGATATGGGCAAAAGATTAAACTTTGTGGAGAAGCAAAAGAAAATTGCTGCTACTGTGCAGAATGCACAGAATTTTACAGTGGTGCTGCTGTTGTGTATTGCTGCTAGCATACTGTATAGATTTTCAAGAGTGCACGCAGCAAGTATGTGTGCTTAGACAGCAGCTGCAAAATGAAGGGACTGCAGAAGCCTCCACTCACTTCTGCTTTTAAAGGTTTCGGCTCTTACTCTTAGTTCTGTAGCTGTGGATGTCTCAGGAGTGTCCTGACATTTTCTTGTTTTTCATCTGACCTACAGATTATTCTTGCCAGAGAATCCGTAAATAGGTTATGCAGTTCAAGCCGTTCTAAGTAAGGGAGTGTTCAGTGTTTGATAGGATCTGTTGAAAGTGGTGTGCAGATCAGCGGGTTTGCTGCTGCTCCATGTTTAACTTCTCACAGACAAGTTTCCCGTTGGATATGCTGCTTGTTACTCAGTGTTACAGACTTACTTTGGTACCTGCTAGTTCTAACACTGTGTCCCCATAGATGGTTTGTTTCCAGGGGAATTTGCAACCTTCTGACTTTTAGATGGTTGTATTTCATGCTCTAACTTGAGCTCTTTCTAAGCTAAACTACCAATATCTTACTCTTGCCCTCCTCTGCCTTAGCCACCTTGTCTCTTTTCTCTAAAATCCCTCAGATACCAGAAATTACACCGGGTTCGTTACCACAGATCCCAGTAGCTAGTGACTCTGCTGGAAGGAACAGAGAGAGAGAGGAAAAGGTTTTTTGCTTTGTGACTTCCATGTCTCTCTTAGATACAACCTCACTGTCTTTCAGTTCCTGCTGTATTGCAAGGCAGGCTCCCACAATTTGCAAACAGCCAGTTGTGATGCCTGTCCTTGCATCCAGTAGTGTCTTACTGTAAAAGGGTATGTGTAGATTATCTGTTTTTTTTTTTTTTTAATTGAAGACAGTGAGAACTAGTTAAAGCACTGCTATATGTGGGCAGAATGCTGCTTTGGGTCCTTTGGGATTTGATTTCACTTGTTAACAGTGGCTGTCTTTTATATCAAAGCTTTTTATCTCCCCTTAACCTTTTCCCTAGTACTGATTTATGTTTTGCTGTTCTCCCCCCGGCCCCTTCCCAGATGACTGTAACTGATTACATATTCTTCAAGTTACTAAATCTTCTTTTTCTAGTAAAGCCTGTCATTTTCTTTCGTAAACCTTAGATCTCTTATCCCCTATGGAGCCATGCTAGCTAGTGTTTCTTGCATTCCTTTTTTCTGAAAAAGCCTTTAATCTACTGTTCTTTAAATATGAAGCCCTAAGATTTTTTTGTTCACCTTTTGTGCTGCCTTTTGTGATTGCTGCTATTGTACCTTGTTTGCAATATCCCAGGTTGCACGGAGTACTTAGTTTGTGCTTGGTATTAAGCTCTCTAGTAATCCAGCCTTATTCACCAAAGAGGTTGAACATACGGCTGAAAGCCTCTGTTTCTTAGTTCTGGCCCCCTGAAGCCTTAAAAACGTTCAGCTTCTAGGTACAGTGGATTAGGCAGTGATTATTGGCTTCAACCATTCCTGTGGCTTTTTACCCCCCCCCACCCCCCCCCGAATGAATCCCAGTCAACCTTTTACTTTGGTTAGTATCTGGGCTTTCTAAAATACATCTGCTTTTGTAACAAAATAGAAGTGAATGTGTGTATGTACAACAGGATCAGCAAATATATGATGAATTTGCTTTTGGAAGCTGCTGACTTTTTAAATTTCTCTCTCTTCCTTAAGCTAAGGGCTATGAATATGTCTTGGAACCATCTCCAATTCCATTACCATTGGAGAAGCCACAGCAAACTCGAGTCTTGCAGGTGTCCTGTGGGAGAGCCCATTCCCTGATCCTGACAGACAGTGAGGGAGGTACAGTATCACTTGTGCTTGTGACAAGGGACGCCTGACTATGCTTTCATTAAAAGCTCTGGAAAAGATTGTCTTCTGTCCTTTAGAACTAGATCCCAAATGGGCTGTCTGCACTGTAAATGTGACGGCAGGTAGCTGTTGGCCTTTGTGGGATTGCTACTGGGAGGGAGAGACCCGAGCTGATAACTGTGTTTTGAGCTCTGCTTGGTTCAAGCTGTAAATGTGTTGGAAGTTTTTTCACTACAAGTATTGCAAAATACGGTTTGTTTCTCTAGCCCAAGGCCTTGTTTAAGTGTAGCCTATTTGTCTTGTTCAGTCAGACGTGTTTTTGAATTCAATTTTGGATGGCTATGCCAATACTCCTGTGTTATTTTCCCCTTGAAGCCTCAGAGTGCTACATTCATAAAAGCGATTAATTAATAGGGCTTTATACAAAAGATCCTGTGTGTGAATTGACTCTCCATGTCTCTGGGAATTCTCTGGTGCAGTGGCTTCAGTGCTGCACTGAGCCATCCAGTGCTGCTTATCAGTGGGTGAGCTGGTTGGTTGGTTGATTTAATGCTCCTGTGGGAGCGCTGATCTATTTCTGAGTCTCCTTGGCAACAGCAGGATGAACCAGGCAATTACTGAAAAACAGCCAATGGGCTCCAGGTACCGCCACTGTGCCTGCAACAATATCACTGGGATATTGTTGACTAAAATGGATTCAGTCACTTAAATTCAAGTGGCCTTTGGTTTGAAGAAAGCTTATGCCGATTTTTATGGTACTGTGTTCCACCTTTCATACCGAGGACCACATGAAAATATTCTGTGTACCTGAAAAGAGGCCTTCAGGGGATTGGACAGTAATAAAACTAGTGCATTTTATCATTGTTTTTCAGTTTTCACCATGGGGAACAATTTTTATGGACAGTGTGGTCGGAAGGTTGTTGAAGATGAAACTTACAGGTGAGAATCCAAAGATCCTGAACTTCCTTAATGTTAAAAACATAATTGCATGAAAACAACCCTACAGAAAAGCGTGGAGGTGGGAGAAATCTGGTAGTATAAGGATGCCGTTTAAGATGAAGGCGTCTGAGAACAGGCTTTTATGCTGCAGGCGTCATATAAACGGCCTGGCTTTAAACGCAGGCTGGGCACGAGCACTCTTTTGACCACATTCACAAAAGACACAAAGATGTCAGCATGTGATGGTTTTTGCAGGGCATAGTGAGAAAACCCAGCCTTCATAAACTGCTTGAGGTAATTGGCATTAATAGTTGATCTTTCTCCCTTTAGTCTCTCGGAGTGCAAGTGCTGAGGGTGTTAGAAATGCCATTTAATGATGAAAGAGCCATCCTTTTGTTGAATTGCTTTGCTGTAACTGCCTTTGAATCTGTAGTGCTTTTCTTTTACGAGGTTTTTGTGGGTCGCGCCAAAGCATATTCTCAAAATGCTCTATAAGATGGTAGTGATGTAAGTAGATAGTGGCAATATGTTGAAAGTTACTAGTGCCCTGGTAGGGCCTAGAAGAGATCTTGCTGATTGCGCTCTCTGTGATCCGCAAGACTTGGCCTGTAGAGTTTAAGAAAATAGCTGTAACTTAGCTAGCTTTTTTTTGCCTTGATACTGGAAGTTTGTCATTGGATTGTTCAGAATTCCCGTTTTTGTGAAAGAATGAGATGGATGTTAACACTACACTGTCTGTGCTCTGCGATTTAAATCTGTTTAATCTCTAGTTAAGTGTAGTGTTTATATAGGTGCCGCAGTATTATCTAGTGTCTGTGCTCATTCCAGACTAGGGAACGCATTTGAGGATTGCTCCCATCCCCAATTCCCATGAGAGGTTATATTTTAAAAGTGACAGTTCTTAACTTCTTAAATAAGAGAATGCAAAATTACCTTCCTTATTTGTGCAGTAATTTTACAGTGGAACTATGCTCTTCGAATATGTAAGAGAACACGTGAAAGAATTTATCTTCTTGTAATAGCAAAGTGTCTTTCAGTAAAGGCAGGCCTACCTTCACATTTTTCAATTGCAGTCCTCTGAAATCCTCTCTGTTGCCTTTTCTCTTCTTGGTGGTTGTTCAATGCTGTCCAGTGAAAGCCATCTGATTCATCAGCTGAAGGAGTTTGACAGCAGAGTTGTCCAGGTAAGGGGACCTTAAGAATTGAATTCTGAAGGTGGATTGAAAACTGGCTGAATAGCTGAGCCCAGAGGGTGGTAATCAGTGGCACGAAGACTAGTTGAATGCCAGTAACTAGTGGTGTACCCCAGGGGTCAATACTGAGTCCGATCCTGTTTAACATCTTCACTAATGATCTGGATGATGGGCAGAGTGTACCCTCAGCAAGTTTGTAGATGACAGAACTGGGAGGAGTGGCTGATATACCAGAGGGTGGTGCTGCCATCCAGAGGCTGGAGAAATGGGCTGACCTCATGAAGTTCAACAACGGGAAGGGTGAAGACCCACGCCTGGGGAGGAACAGCACCAGACACCACTATATGCTGAGGGCCAACCAGCTGGGAAGCAGCTCTGCAGAAAAGGCCCTGGGTATCCTTGTGGACACCAGGTTGACCATGAGCCAGCAGCGTGCCCTTGCTGTAGAGAAGGCAAATGGTATCCCAGGCTGCATTAGGAGGAGGGTTGCCAGCAGGTCAAGGGAGGTGGTTCTTCCCTTCTACTCAGCACTGGTGAGGCCACACTTGGAGTATTATGCCTGTTTCTGGGCTCCCCAGTACAAGAGAGTCATGGACATACTGGAGAGAGTCCAACAAAGGGCCATTAAAGTGATGAAGGGACTGGAGCATCTCTCCTGTGAGGAAGTGCTGAGAGAGCTGGGACTGTTTAGCCTGGAAAAGAGAAGGCTTGGGGGAGTATATAGCAATGTATATAAACACCTGAGGGGAGGGTGCAAAGAGGACAGAGGCTCTTTTCAGTGGTGCCCAGTGACAGAACAAGAGACAGTGGGCACAAACTGAGACACGGGAGGTTCCCTCTGAACATCAGGAAACACTTTTTTACTGTGACTGAGCACTGACACAGTTGCCCAGAGAGGTGGTAGAGCCTCCTTAGAGATGTTCAAAAGCTGTCTGGACGTGGTCCTGGAGAGCTGGCTGTAGGTGGCCTTGCTTGAGCAGGGGGATTGAACCAGATGACTTTCAGAGGTTCCTTCCAACCTGAACCAGTCTGTGATTCTGTAATGAAAAAAAAAAAAAAATCAGAATGCAAATCATTCAGTTGAAGCTCTTTGAAATGATGAGGTGATCTGTTATATGGTTGCTTATAAAAAGCACAAGGTGGCATTTTGTTCCATGCCTCTGCAGAGCAGTTGCAACTGGCAGTGCAGGGTCTGAACTTACTGAAAAATTTGATGGGAATGCCAATGCAGTGTTTGCTTGCTCAACTTGGGCAGCAGGGAAGTTGTTTTGAAGCCTCATCTCTTCCTGTCCTGATTTCTTGATCTTGCTGCCCTTTGACACTTTTATATAAGTTGAACTATTTTGTTTTGAATTTTGTCTTCCCTGTTTCAAAAGTGAGCTGTGAGACTGTCCACTTAAGACTAGCCAGCGTTTCCCTAGGGCAGGTTTCTAGGAGAGCAAGGGACTGCAGAGCAGCATAAATGCCACGGAGTCTGCACATGGCTGCAGTATTTCCAGGCACAGGAGCAGTTTGCTATTATGTCTATGCCACTGTAGTGGTACTCTGTGGGCATATGTTGCTCCTGTTCCATGCAGCATCCTAGAAAGCAAGGGTCATTTATTTAGGTCTGTGTGATGAGTGTGCCCCATGGTACATCCTAATGATGTTTTGAATTAGGCTGGTAAACTTCTGTTTGGATTTTTCTTTTTCTTTTTTTTTTTTTTTTCCAAGGAGGTTTGAATAATTGGTACCTATTTGTACTTTGATGACAGGAGTTATGTGCTTAATATTCTTGGTGGTGAATCTCTTAACTTGTGGATTAAATCTGTTTAATCTTTGGCTAATTTTTAACGTCTGCTTTTGAAGACCTTGGCTTTAATTCATACCAAGCCTGTGGCAGACATGATTGCTAGTTCAACATAAATGTCAATTTGAGAACAGATGTGTTCCTAGAGTGCTTCCATGGCAAGGAGTCAATAGCAGTTTGTAGCTGGCATTGAGAGCCATGTGGTAGCACTCTGGGAAGGGAGATCTCTTATTTACTCTTTCCTGTTTTATTGTGTTGCACTGCTGAATTGAGCTTTCTGCTAACTAGGCCTTGTTTTGGATCTCAGAACAAATCAACTGCAGCATCACTTTCCACAAAGAAAATTCCGCTGTTTTCTGTGCTGTATGGTGCTGTTCTTAGCCTTCCCTGTCTGTAGAGCCATTTGATGTGGAGAGAAAGGTCAAAATTTGAGCTGATGGGCATTGTAGAGGTTGATTGCTCAATTTGTCTGCCAGTAATGCTTCATTAAATTGGTTCTGAACACTTGACCTTTCCTGACCAGCTCTGACTTTTTATTTGTGTGCAGGTTGTGTGTGGGCAGGACCACAGTCTGTTTAGAACCAAGGAAGGTGCGGTCTACGCATGTGGATGGGGAGCTGATGGACAAACAGGTAGGAGCTTAGCTCAGCTTGCATTTCAGTGAATTGATGAATATAGCAAGCTGTCCTAATTCACAGCTTGTGATGCGTATTTGTCTTGCATGCGTGGACAGAAGGGGACTGCAATATTTCCAGCTGTGTGCAGATGTTCTCAATACTCTCGTGCAACCAAACTGAGACAAACCAGTTCATTTTTAGAGGAGCTTTAGGATGCCACGCTGGCAATCCAAGCATGCAACCTGAGGAAAATGTGTCTGCTGTTTGAAGCTTGTGAGGGGATGTGGAAGTGGCTAATAATTGGTATAGTAGGAGAAGATTATATATATAGGAGAAGATTAGCTCCCCAGTTCTGTGCAGGCTATGCTTCCCAATTCTCATTTCAGGGTCCGTTTTGCTTCTTGCTCCTTTTGAACTGCCAGAGACCTTTGCAGCTACTGCTGTCTTAGCATGGGATCTTTGGCCAGGCCCTTGTCCTGGTGGCTCCTGCTGTCAGAGGACTTCCAGTCCTTCCTGCTGTTTAGTCCTGCTGCTCCTCAAGCTGGGTTCTGCCCATGGGTCTCTTGTGCGGATGTACTGTAGCTCATCTTGTTTGTCATCTACATTCTGGCCTCTTGTTCAGGCAGCTCTTTGTCATGTAATGTGCTTGCTTCCCAGCCTCTTTTGCTGCTTCACCTGCTGTTGTCTAAACTGATTGCAGTGTGCTGTCACTCATGGCTCTCCTTGCAGAAGACGGGACACAGCTGGTTTGTGAAACTTCACCTCTGTTGGGATATCTGCCTAGTTTGGTTACTGCTCTCTCAAAATACTTTGGTCCATGCAGACAAGAGAGATGAGGGCCTAGACTGTTTTCCAGGTGTGATTGTATAAAGTTTGGTTTGTACTCTAGAGAGGTAGCTTTGGCTAGTGGAACTGGTGTTTGTGGCTGCTTGTCCATCGAAGCTGGTAGTTAAGAGATACGTACAGAAAGATTTCTTTTGGAGGGAGGGTGATTGGGTTATAACATGACAAAGTGGTCCTATGTAGGCATTAAAAGTATGTCTGGAAAAAAATTCTTCATCATCTCTCTACTTCTTTCTTTTCAGGTCTTGGACACTACAACATCACCAGTGTTCCTACTAAGCTACGTGGTGACATTGCTGGAGTAAATATTATCCAGGTCTCTTCCTATGGAGACTGTTGTCTGGCTGTTTCGGATGAAGGAGATGTCTTTGGTTGGGGAAATTCAGAATACTTGCAGTTGGCCTCTGTCACAGAAACCACACAGGTCAGTTGGCCTGGGGGTGTGTTTTTACATGTTTCGGTTCAGCTGCTGTACACAGAGTTAAAAATTACACACTTCTTCCTGCTCTGGGTTCTTTTGACAGCAGCATAAGTCAATATAAACTAACACCACTAGCAGGCTGGTTTTACCTATGGTTACAAAACCAGTCTGTCTGAAATGGTTGTATATCTTTAGGGCAGTATGTTTCCCAGCTATTGATAGGCAAAGACTTGTGTCACCTCACCCCAGTTTGTTAGTCTGTTATAAAGGAAGAGTACACCCCGTGCCCTCCTTTCCCCAGACCATGGACTGTGCACCAAATTGACATCCAGCTCTAGTGCTTGTGCTGGTTTCGGGACAGGAATTATTCTTTTGGCTGGCTAATCTAGAATTTCAAGTGATCCTGCTTTGAGCATAGTGCTGGTCCAGATGACCCTTGGAATTCCCTTCCAATCAACGCCTATGTTGGTGAATTTTGCATGAACAACCTCAGTAGGTTTATAGCTGAGTCCTAAACAAATCCCAGTGTCTCACAGATAAGTTTTTTGGAGCAAACTTATGTGGAGTGAAAATACGGCACTGACTTGACACTAAGCATTGTAGTACTGAGGTAATTAGGCAGATGGTCTCTTACAGTTAATGTAGGAAATGGAGTCAGGGAATTAATACTCAAGCTATTCTTGGCAGAAGGCTAAGAGCAGACAATTGCATTAGTATAGCTTTAGTAAAACATGTACCTTTGTTTCCCACGCCTCTCCTGATGTATCCTTAATGTAGGGCTAATAAGACCCGTAAGGCCTGAAGACAATGACCAGGTAAAGTAGTGTAGTAGTTTCGGGGCTGGGTGCTTGATGGAGGTCGGAGGGGTCTGAAATGATATGTTTGCCAAAGTGGGAGTTTTAGGTACAAGATAGATAAAGTCCAAATTGTGGAATAGCAGAGCTGGATGTTATCTGTGGCATCAGAGGTCGCTGTTTACATGTATCAAGCTGTGTAGGTTTCTGTTGTATTGAACTGTACCAAATAAGAGTGATTTTCTTCAAGTGATTTTTCCCTAGTGTGTTCAAAAATGCCACCACAGACCAAATTTCAGTGATCTTGTCCATTGTGAAAACTTGCAGATGTGCTCACCTATTGACTTCCCCATTGCGTCTGACCTACAGAGCCAGGGACGCAAGCAGACGTTAAGCGTTCCCAGCTTTGTTGCCATGCATGTAAACTTTCCAGCGGGTAGCTTCTTCCACTTTGTCCACACTCTCAGCCTTAATGAATTTCATGTAGATTTTTTAATCCTGGGACTTGCATTCATTCCGTTACTCAGGCAATAAAGGTTGTCTGTGTCAGAAATTCAGTGTATGTAAGCTCTAACCAGAACTAGAGAACAAGTTAAAAATGTGTGTCTAGTTTGCAGTTTTATTACCATGTCTCTAACGACTCTCTTGCAACCTCATACAGGTGAATGTTCCCAGACATTTGCCATTCAAGATTGGGAAGATAAAGGAGGCTGCATGTGGAGGGACTGGCAATGTTGTGCTAACGGGTGAGTTCGCTTTTACAGTCGTCCTCTTTCATGCAAGGCCATGCAGTAGGTGGATTGTAACATCATGGAGCAAGCATCTTGTTCACTGCAAACAGGGAAGTACTGTCTGTTATGAGGAAAGCTGGGAGACTGAGAAATGTGTGATTTAAGAATGTAGTAGGGGAGTTATTTTCACTAGCTGCAGAGCATTGCTTCCAGTATGTGCTGTTGTGAGCACTTACGCAAACTATAACAAGAGCATGGTCGCTGCTTGCTGTTCTGATCCCTCGTTTGTTGATCACATGGGCCATGTGTGGCCTGTAATGAAAATGGGTA
This sequence comes from Balaeniceps rex, assembly GCA_013401315.1. Classification (NCBI taxonomy): domain Eukaryota; kingdom Metazoa; phylum Chordata; class Aves; order Pelecaniformes; family Balaenicipitidae; genus Balaeniceps; species Balaeniceps rex. The sequence goes on along the minus strand of VYZW01061576.1, from coordinate 177,841 downwards.
TAGGGAGGAAGTAAGGCAACACTTGAGAGAAAGAAGAGCCCTTCAGACTCAATATAAATGTGACATGTAAGCATTTGAATCGGAATGCATTGTTTGCCACTTATAAATAATCAAAAGGTGCTAGACTGCTCGGGGAGGAAGGAAAATATCCCTTTGGCTCTGATTAACTCCTGGTCAAGGCATGAATTTCACAAGCACAGACTTTCTTACAGAATGTGTTCTTATTGTAATACAGAAGAAGGAAATGTTTTTGTCTGGGGATATGGAATTCTTGGGAAAGGACCAAACCTAATAGAGACAGCAGTGCCAGAGATGATCCCACCCAGCCTTTTTGGCTGGTCCGACTTCAATCCGGACATCCGTGTTGCTCACGTTCGCTGTGGACTCAGCCAGTTTGCTGCGCTCACAAGTAAGTTTCTAGTCCTACTGTCATGGAGAAGTCACATTGGCAGTTAAAAGAAAAACAAAAAAAGTGCCCATCTTTCTTTAAACTTAAAGCACACTGGAATGCAACAAGGGGGGCGGGTAGCACATTTACAGGTGTCAGCGTGGTTTTTAACATAGGTACTGCACTAACTAATGCTTTAATTAAGAAAGTGTTGTTCTTCTGAAGCAAACAAAAAATTTCTCTCAAAAGGAAACCTGGGGAAGGTTTTTTCATTTCCTTGTACAGAATAAGTCAGGCAGTTGCACTTTAGAAGCAGCAGGAATTTATGTGATAAGTGAAAAAACTAAAACTGAGTCTAAATCAGAGCTAGATGTCAGGGTTTCTTGGCTCTTCTGACCAATTGAGTTGGCAATCTGAGGTGGGAAGACCTACACATTTAACATGTAAAGGTTATCATACTCTGATATGTACACCCTGTACTTTATACCAGCCTTTAAAGGAAGTTTTGAATTTGGAAGTCATTTAAAAATGGGCAGCAGAGGGCAGCAGCACAGAAAAACCAACGTGCTTGGTCCTTCCTTGGGAAGTGGTATGCATGACACTATCAGTCAGGTTACAGGGTGCTTGTAACTGGTCTCCCCCTGGTATTCAGGAAGCATTAGAAACTGCATTCTGGTTAAATTGTACTTACGTTATAGATTGTGTTTTGGTTGTGTCTGCTGTGGGGCTGATCTAGACACTTCTGAGATCTACCTATTTTGCTGAGGGGCTTAAAACTGTCCAACTCTGTTGAACACAAGTTTTTTTTCTTTTTCCCCAGTTGTCATTAGAAGGTCACTTCTGTCAGGCAGCTGAATAACCAGTCCCCAGATGATGGCTTGGGACAGATTTCACTGTTACTCTGTTTGCTGTGCTGATAGCTGATGTGGGTCAGCTGTAATTGTCTAACTTCCAGCATGAATGATTCACTTCACCACAAATGATTCCCTGGAATCTCTTCTGCTGCACTCTTTCTTCAAATAAAATTCCAAAGCAAGAGCTGTAAGAGGGGGAAGCAAAAACTTGTGCCCAGAACTTGCTGCTTGTCCTGCTCATTAGGCGTCATTTTCCCCAAGCACAAGTACATTTATTGTACTTGGAACTAAACTGGATGGCTTTCATACTGCATGTATAACCCTTTATACTCCCAGAAGCACTGTAGCCACACTTGCCAGCATCACAAATAGAATTCTTCCTTTTTAATGACTATGCCCTGTTTTTTTTTTTTTCTTTTTTCCTGTATAGACAGAGGAGAACTGTTTGTATGGGGCAAGAATCTAAGAGGGTGCCTAGGAACTGGAAGAATGGAAGACCAGTATTTCCCATGGAGGGTAAGGATGGTAGTATTAAGGCCAAGAGTATATTCTTTAGCTAGCCTTCGTTATCCTGAGGGTGAGAAACATCATATGCTCCATAGTTTTTTTGAGTAATTTTGTAAGAAGTGGAAGCCTAAGATGGCTGTAGAACTGCTTTGTTTTCCAGAGATCATTGCCTAGGCTGCTTAGGGATGGAGGTATTCAGTACATTTTTTGAGTCTTCTGGTTCTGCTATTTCAGTATAGATTTCAGATCCCAAAGCAAAATCTGGTGCTGTGCCATCACTTCTGAACAGTTCTTATCTTCTTCCTGTCCACAGTCTTCTACCTGCTACCCCTTGCTGCTTCTTCCCTCCCCTTCTAACCTGCACTTCACTTTTGTGCGTGCTGCAAAGAAAAGCACCAGTATTGGTCATCTGCGACCCAAAAGACTTGCATTACACATCTGAATTAGGTGAATGTTTTGGTCATGGTGGTCAGACTATAGTGGCAGCAGGTCCGCATAGCAGTGGGCTGCCTTCCCCTGCTCCTCTTCTAAGTCAAGCAGCTATGGTGGTGGGTCACTGGACTGCCTGTGTAGTTACAGTAGGATATCCTTAGCCTCTGAACTGTTTTCATAGCTGTTTCGCAATCCTTCCAGTTCCACTCCCTTCTCTCAGATGGCTCTGAGAGCCAGACTCTGTGGGTGTAGAAGAGTCTTTGGCTCTGGAGTTCAGCACTCAGCCTAACAGATGTTCCCAGGTCTCCACGAAGGCCAAGTAGGAGAGGAGGGAGGCAATCAGTTGGACCACCCTGGAGTCCTTTTCCATGTGTCTGAACTTGCAGTGGATGTGTTTCTTTGGCATGCTTTCTCCTCCTTTTGAAAATGAACAAAAAAGACCAACTCTGGAACATTTGCCTAAAATCACACTACTGCGGCTGAGTGGAGTCTCTGAATTCACCAAGTGTGGCACGTCCAGGTTTCCCGAAGCGTGGACGCAGAGGGTTATGCTCCCTCAAACAGCCAACTCCTGTCTGACATTACTACAGCAATGTACCAAAACGAGGGCAGTTACCAGGGTACTTGTGTGTGACCTCCTGCCCTAGAACTGGCCATTTGTCCTCTACCTTAGCTCTAAGGAAAAACTTCCACTTGTAGCCTCTGCTTTCCTTGAATTTGAAGTCAAATTTAAGAGAAAGAGCTATAACTACACTAGTGAGTGAGCTGGTCTGCTTAGCATCAAAGCAAAAACTGACTTAGGCTGAGTTGAGCTTTCGCCTCGTTCCAGTCCTTGCTGATGAGAGAAGAGGCAAATCCTTGTAGTGCTTGGGCAGATCCTCTTCCTGCTGCCTGGGTTACTCTCTGTTCGGTTGTGCTGTTTCTGCTGCTGAACAGATGGGCTGAGGCTACAGTATCCTCACTGTCTGCTTGTGAGACCTCTCTCTCTGTCCTTCCAAAGGTTTACGTGCTTCTGTGAAGGGGGAAAGGGAATATTTCACAGCTCAGTGCACAAACATGTCTGGTACTGAATCTTGCTTTCTCTGGGTTTTCAAGATGGCACTTTCATAGGTACAAGTCCCTGTGAAACCAACTGGCATGTTAAGCAGAAGGATGATGAGAAATAGGAAATACCAGGTGCAAAGTACCAGCTTGAGAAATAATCCACTCTTGTGTGTCTGATCCAGGTGACTGTTCCCGGGGAGGTGGTGGATGTTGCATGTGGAGTTGATCATATGGTAAGCATGGTTAAGTCTTTCACCTAGTGATATTGCGGGGCCTCAGCACTGTGCTAAGAAGACGGGGTGACGAGCTTCTTGGAAGGGAAGACTCATTCTGTGAAGCCAAGCAAGAAGTGACTGTGAGCAGAGACAGCCATAGCAGTGCCTGGGTATTTTGTCACCTCTGCATCATTGAAACGCTCCAGCCTGGCTGCAGGAAAGATGTGCATTCCCCGAGGAGAGTGGAAATGCAGGGAGTGCTCTGGCTGGTTCATGGTGAGCTCCTAAAGAGTCTGAGGCCTAGCCCACAGCTGGTGAGTCCTTCTGTGTATAAGGATGAAGAGCATCTCCCTCATGGAAAACTGGCATGAGGTGAAATCTGTAGCACAGGACATTCATTTATGGATGCTTTCCCTGTCACTAGCTCTGGGGTGAGCCAAACTATTTCTCAAGGGAAAGGGTTTTTTAATAACTATTTTTTATGTGGAAGAAAAGTTGTGCTGGCTGTTGGAGTCCAGCACAGCTGTCCTGGGCATCTGCCCCCAGGCTGCTGTTCCGTGCAGAAGCTGGATGCATGGCCAGTGGCCTGGAGGCAATGGTGTGCTACCAGGGGAAGGGCAAGAAGCAGAGCCTTGTTTCTTGGTACTTCCTTAGCAGAGAAGTTGTGAGCACACTTAGGACACAGTACGCTGCCGGAGATGTATGTACCTGTAGCAGGCACTTACCAAATCTCATCCTGAAGTGTGGGAAATTGTCTCCTGTGAAATACTGCAAACATCAGGCAGTCCTATCATTTTTTCTGTCGGATACTTCTACTGTGTAAATTATTTTGGCAAAAATCCAAGCTGATATGTTTTTAATAAAGTGGTAATGGAAATATTCTTGAGCTTGACTTCACACATGGGCTGCTCTGTCTTGCACTCTGCATTTAAGCATTTTGGGTCATGGTGATGTGACAGGAAACATCTTTTGTCAACTGAGACACCTCTGCACCTGCAGGACTGATATCGTTGTAGGCAGGCACTGCCTGGTCACAGAGGACACCAGATACTCACATTTTGGCTCCATTATCTGAAATTCTATATCAAATCTGTTATGTAATTACCAAAACTCAGGGGGTAAACTCTACCTTGATGAAGTAAGTCTTGAAGGACTGTGCATAAAATATAGGAGAGGTGAAACAAAGTACACAGAAATAGAGAGATGTATATGAGTTGTTATTAACGTTACTGTGTAATGGATATTGCTGTGGTGGGTTGAGGCAGAACAAGCAGAAAGCTACCACTAAATTGTGGCGGACCTTCACTGCTGTGAATTCCCATTAAGTTAGCTTTAATTTATACCTTCTTCTACATGTGACTTGGGCAACTTGAGCTGCCCAAAAGTGTCGTCTTGGCCTCATGGGAGTAGCTATGCCCTTTTAACATGAGGAAGCTTATTAAAGCATTGAAAACAACTGTGGTAAGAAAGGTGTTTCTATCAACCCCCTTTGTGGATGTTGCTGTTTGAGGAGGGCAGCACAGGATGGCTGATTAGTGCTGGGGAGCGCTGCAGGCTTTTAGCTGCTCTTGTTCGCAAGTGTTTCCTGATGCTACTTGGGGCTGGGCCTTTTGGAAAGCCAGGATGAGAATTAATGCTGTGTCGTACCTGGTTGTGTTGCAGTCTTGCTGTGCAATAAATTGCAAAACCTGTGTGTTAATTAGATGCCAGCAAGGTCTTTAGCCCTAAATAGAAGTGTTGTATGGCTTAATGCAGTGGTAGTGTTTGCATTTTCATTACAGTGGCTGTGGGCATTCTCAAACACTGCTTGATGGGAACAAGGTTAGTGGCAGAGAGCCCATGGTCTGGCAGACACCAGCACTGACCCTTGTTTTGGTTAAAGTGGTGGGGGGGTTGACCTTGGCCAGGTGCCCACCAAGCTGCTCTGTCAGTCCTCCTCCATCAACAGGACAGGGGGAGAAAATATGATGGAAAGCATCGCTTACCAGTTACCATCACGGGCAAAACAAACTTGATGCGGGGAAATTAATTTGTTGCCAATGAAACAGAGAAGGATAATGAGGAATAAGAACAAATCTAAACCCACCTTTCCCCCACCCCTCCTTTCTTCCTAGGCTCAACCTTACTCCTGACTTGTCTACCTCCTCCCTCTCCTTGTTCGCTGACCTTGGTGTCTGCGTGGTTGTTTCTCACATATTCTCACTCCTCTCTCCCAGCTGCCGTTGTGCAGCAGTTTTTCCCCCTTCTTAAATACGTTATCACAGAGGCATTACCCCCATCACTGATGGGCTCAGCCTTGGCCAGGGGCAGGTCCCTCGTGGAGCTGGGTGGAACTGTCTCTGCCTGACATGAGGGCAGCTCCTGGTGTCTTCTCACAGAAGCCACCCCTGCAGCCTGCTGCTACCAAAACCTTGCCACCCAATACAAGCGGGCATCGCTGAAATTTGGTGCACGAGCTCAGACTAGAGCATGTCCAGAGCCATTGGCGAGGCTCACAGCAGTTGTTTCATCATTCATAGCATCTTGCACTACTTGCAAAGTTAGATATGGCCTGAGACCCCAGGCCCAGCACCAGCTCCCAGTGTATTTGCATTTGCTCAACAGTTTTGTACAGAGGGGGCAGCACGTGAAGTGGCTGGTGAGAGCTGCCAGGGTGGTGACAAATGTAGTAGCACGCTGCACTGCCTGTCCTTGGCCGGGCAGAGGCCTGCCTCCAGCAGTCTGCTGGGTGGGTAGCGCAGATTGTCCTGCCCGTGGGGTGGCTGCGTGGGTAGGATGGGTCAGCAAAAGCCTGAATGGGCAGCAGAGGCCAGAGTTGGATGTCAAATATATTATCTCTCACTTTTTTTAATCAGTCTAACCATAGCCCTGATGAGGAAAGCTTCTGGGACTGGGTGTTTTTGTCCCCTCCATCCCTGCCAGGGCAGAGCTGAGGCTGGACTGTGCAGAAACACAATGCAGAACCTTGGTAACAAAAAGTGCCTTCTGTAACCTCACTCCCAACCATTCCTACCTCCTTTAACATCAAAACCCAGCTCTATGTTCCCCATCTATCAGCTGTCTGTGCTCTCCTCAGGTAAGGAACAGGCTGTACTTTCTCTTCCTACATACCGCAAACCAACCACACCACCCTCCTGGACCACGAGCAGGGACTACCTGTGCGCTCCATGCAGCAATAGTCTGTGGCCGAAGTAGAATCTGAACTGTGGGTGGGTTTGTCGCTCCCCTGCCCTGCCTCCGGCAAGTCTTGCATCGCAGCTGAAGTGCTGGTGGGACGTGCTGAGCTCGTGGTGACCTGGGCTGGAGCTGCAGATCCCAGGTTGCTCGTCACGCTCTGCTCTTGTACCGGCAGGATCCTGGAAGTGCAGGGACAGCTGTGCTGGGCTAAAGCTGAGCCCCCTTTCCTCTGGTTGCTGGGGAAAGAAGTGGCAGCAGGTTCCTTGGAGTGATAACAGAGAGAAGAAGGTTGTCTGCAATGCCATGTTTTCTACTTGCCAGCATCATACTGTGAATGTTGAAATGCAGGTGGCAAAAGGTTGGTGTTTGTAGGCCCAGCTGCCCTCTGCAGCAAATGGCAGGGATAGAGGGAATGCTGTGCTGCCCTGTAGCCCTACAATCCAAATGCATGTAAAGAAATCAGCTGCTCCCTGAAAGCCTTCAGCATGAAACACGAAGCAAACCTAAAGCCCCTGCAGTCCTTGCAAACAGTGGTCGCAGGGAGGAGGGTGTCTGGCCACCCTCTTTGCACCCTGCTCAGCTGCGAAGCCTCACGGCGCTGCCAGTGTGGTATTTGCCTGTGGATGAATAAAGACGGGATGGAAACCATATGTCCAGCCCCGTGCGGGGCAGCCGCCCTGCTTCCTGTCTGAAAGGGCTCCTCTGAGCGGCCTGCCAGCGCCTGGGGAGATGTCCCTCCCAGTTGGCACTGGGGAGCTGCAGCCAGGGTTGAGACCTGGGCGGCCAGGAGGGCCATGGCGGGGGGGGTGTGCTGTAACCCGCCTGCCTGCAGCAGCCTGTGGGACTGGCTGTGCGATGCTCTGCGGCCCGCGCAGCCTGGCCTTGCCGCCGGCCAGACGGGGAGAGGCTGTGGAGGAGAAGCAGAAGATGCACAAGCACACCCATTTTCAGCTGGGGTGTTTCATGGCATGCCAGCCCTGCAGCCATCTGCGTGGCACTGTCCTGCCTCAGCTCACCCAGCCGGTCGGAGATGGTGGGTCCTTAGAGGCCTTTCCCTCAGCGGCCATAGATAGGCTAAATGGGAGAGTTGGGCAACAAGTGCCTTTGCCAGGGAGAGCAGTGTCAGGAACTGCAAGGAGCCGGTACTTGTGTGGCGTTACCACGTGCACGGCTCATCCGCGCAGGAAGCCTGGGAACAGCATCTCGTGCTGCAGAGAGGGAAACTGAGGCTGGGGAGAGCCGGCACCTTCCTCAGCTCCGGCTGCCAGGACAGACGACGCAAAGGAGTGCCCACAAAAATGAGACCTTAAGAACGGGTTTCCCTTTTTGGGGGGGGACAGCAGGAATGCATCCCCACTAAAAGGAACCCTTTCAGTGACCCATTGCTTTGACGAGCAGCCAAACGAGAGAAATGGGAGACCTCCCTGCCCAATTTTTCACATCTTTCTTTCAAGCCTGGCTGACAAACATCCTGCTCTGCTGAGTGCCTCCCAGTTCAGCTGTGGGTCCAGTTTCAAAGCATGCACTGGCAGATGGCTGCTGCCAGCCTGTCTGACCCCTCTGGGTGCTGGGCTGGTGGAGCTGCTGGCTCTGGTGACCACCAGCACCGTGCTGCTCTGGGAACGGCTCTTCCCAGGGAAACCTTTTGTTGCAGCTTGTGAGGAGCACGAGCCTGGCTGGGCAGGAGCCCGAGTGGCCGCAGGACAGAGCCATCGTTCCTGGGGCCCTGGGAGCTGCTCTGGTGCTGGGTTTCTAAACAAGACTTGCTTCTCATTCGTATAATGCTTTTGTCTCTTGCTAAAGGCAGGGACCTTCATGACTAAATTTGATCAGTCTTTGGGCACTTCTTCCAACTGCCACGATGGAGAAGTTGTGTGCAGACTGCGGAGCATCAGAGCTGATGAACAGGCGATAGACAGGCGTGTCTCTGAGATGCAGAAGCTTCAAGCTGCAGTAGCAACACAGACAGTGTCCACCAGGTGAGTGCAACCCCAGGAGAAGGTGAAGGATGGACAGGGGTGACGTCTGGCACCGAGAGAAAGGCTCCTGCCTCATCTAAAGTCTTAAAACTACAAAATAGGTTCACCGCCCTCAAAGTTGAAGAGGAGCCAGATGTGCCTTCAACCAAAAGCTCTGGGCCACATGAACACGCAAAACAAACAGGAGAAGAAAAAAAAAAAACACCACAACAAAAAAAAAACAGCCACAAAAAAAGATCAGATCAGAATTTATTGTTAATAGCCCTTTCCCATCCTAGATCCTTTGGCCTTGTCAGCTCTCCTTGGGGGGCTGTGCTACTCTGGGTTGTATGCTGAGTTCATCATATTTTAGCCGTGTGTGATGGAGGGAGTCAGCACACCCACAAAAACACCCCACCACTGCAGACCTTTGCCTCCCCACTGGGCAGCACCTGCTGCTCCCTGTGGGTCCATCCCAGGTCCAGATGGTCCCCAACAGCAGGTTGCAAATTGGGGAACACAGAGACAGGGGATAAGCTGGGTGCAAATGTACTTGGAGATTATTGGTGGGGGTTATGGATAAAAGAAAATTGGCGCATGCAGATGAAAAAGGTTGTGCCGAGCTCTAATTCACAGCATCCCATAGTAGCACTCTTCCCTGTACTGCTTTGTATCTAGGAAATAAAAAAGATGACAAATGTTTTATTTAAGAAGAAAAGGCTCAGAAAAATAGAAAAATAAATACACTCTTCCCCCAGCCCCTTACCTGTCAAAGCCACAACCTGGGAGGTTTGCGCTGCCTCCCCCATGACTGATGGGCCAGGGCCGGGCAGAAGCCTGGTGTAGTGACCCCAGGTCATTACAGGTATGTGCTGGAAGGCAACTTTTTGCACCCTTTTGTCCTTCAAAGTAGCAAATTAGCCAGCCCAAAATATACCTGCATCCCTGAATATACCTGCAGTGGTGGGGAGGGGAGGGTAGAGGCCAGGGAAGCACACAGGGAGCAGTGCAAATTAGGACTAAAATAAACTACTTGATTTTGCATTGATTAGCAAGAGTAATTCGCCCTCCAAACACCACTGCGCTGTCGGGTTTGGCTTAAAATAGCCTGAAAGCGCTTCAGGAGAAGACACTCGCGTAGAGCTGTGTGTGCAGGTCGGAGCAGGGCTGTGACACTTCTTAGGGGCCAGGGCTGGGGGAGCTGCAGGAGGGAAGGGGTGAGAGATCCATGGCCAAATTCCTTGTCCACAGCCCACCGTGCCAAGGGGCTGCCAGCATTTCCCTGCAGGAGAGCAGGGCTCCCGTGGCCCCTCTGCGAGCCCCCACAAAGCGAGGCTGGGCTTGTCTACCAGCACACTGCCCAAGTGGGAATAAAGCACATGAAAGCCCATAAAACAAAGACTATTTTAGGCACCTGCTACATTACAGCAAACACTTTTGTCTACAGGATCCTTCAAAAACAAATTACTCTGAGAACTAATAATTAGCATGAAGCATTCCAAATACTCCTGAAATAACGTTACTTTGTCATGACTCATCAGGATCTATTTTTGTAGCTTTTTTGCAAGGGGCTGGAGCTCACCCCAGCGCCCCCCAGCACCTTCTGCACAAGGGCATGAGCCTGGGCAGTAAAAACCTCTGACTGCATGCAGTGTCTTGGGGGAGGTCTAGGCTCCAGGGAAATGGCCTAAATCCTGTGGATTTACCCTAAGACCCCAGTTGTTTTTGCAGGTAGCTGCAGGCAGTACTGAGAGTGTATGACAGTGTGGGTGTTGATTTTTTTTTTTTTTTTTTAAAAACTGGATTAAACCCTCAAGGCAATGCATTGCATTAAGGCTACAGTCCAGATTAGCAATCCCACACTAAATTCTTATGTGAATGCTCTTATACTTGACCAAAAGAGTCAAAAATGGGTTACGCTATGCTAAAAAGAATATACTTTTCTTGACCACAATTCATATAGACGAGCTGCTTCCCTTTAAACATCCATTATAAATTGTTATAACTGTGATAGGGGTGATGATAAATGTAATTTCACCGGTTTTTTCTTGCACACTTCAGCCAGGTTCTTCAGCTCCTCCTTGCCGAGAAGTGTATGGCAACGGTACTGTGCAGCTGCATTGCTCACCAAGACTCTGACAGCACCCAGCTGCGACTGCCCTAAAATAGTCTGCGCGCAGATGACAATTCTCCCCTGCCCCTCTTGGGGTGCAGGGCTCGGGTGATGTCCCATCACTGGGACCATGCTGCTGGGGCCCTCCAGGCTCCCAGGCATCTCACACCCTTCTGTGAGCAGGTAAAAATTAAGTCTTGCAAATACACTAGCGGTATCCCACTGGCTTCTTATTTTAAGGGAATAGGATGGGGCAGGTTTGGTGGCTCCCAGAGAACAGCAGCAGGATGGAGAAGATGGTAGCAGGTACCATCCGTAGGGGGTAAAATACAACCGGCGTGAAGTCCGGGACACCAGAGAGCCTCGGGGACATCTGCCGACCTTCCTAAATGGGTGTATGCAGGCAAAGGGCACTGGTGGGAGTAAGGCCCAGCGTAGGGCTGTAGGGCGAAAAAATGAGCGCGCTACATCTTATAGACAATGCCAAGCTCTGCTTTATTTTCATCAGTTTGATCAGTACAAAAGCAGACAGCGTATGTTTCACTTTTCATTTTTTTCATTTTAATTAACACTTTACAAAGTACAAAATATACTGTCATTTATTTTGGAACATTAGGATTTTTTTCATTTTTCTGTTTTGTGTTTTTTTTTTTCCCATACAGTACATAAATCTCAGCTTTTCAGCATAAGACCAGCAAAGAAAAGAAGCTTGTGCACTCGCTGGGGAAGCAAAGCATCCACTTCTCAGCTCCACACTTCGTGCCCAGAGCATGATCCTCAGCTGCTGCCACCACTCCCTCTGCCCCGTGGCGTAACATTCCCCCTCGTGCAGAGGCCAACACGAAGGCCACTGACGCTTTCGGTCTCCTCTACACCTTGTGCTCATGAGCTGCTGCCCGGCCCCACCGAGCGCAGCCGGCACTGCCCGCACGGTCGTCATGAGCAGCCTTCCCAGGGCCGCAGCCTGGAGCAGGGGGTGCAGCACGGGCCCCTGCACAGGGTGGACCCTCCCCAGTCTGTTTGCATTAGTCTGAGTAATTAAAGGGGAAAAAAATGTGCATTTTTTTGCTCTCCCCAAAGGAAAGGCTCCCATGGGGTTTCTCAGAGGTGAGCAGGGAGGAGAGGCTGTGGGAGGTCAGGGTGCCCAGGGCTGCCCGCGTCCCCAGCCCGACCTCAGCCATTTTGGTGGGTGTCTGAGGCCAGAAGTGGTATTTCACTTACAGAGAAAATGATATATCAATAACTTTTTTTAAGAAGGTCCTGAAGGTTTGTGTTTCCTCCCTGTCCTGCCCAGCACGGCCACTCGAAGCAGCCAGGGAGCAGAGGGGCAGACCCTGGTTGGAGCCGAGCAGATGCGGCACCAGGAGCCTCCCTGCTCTCCAGGCAGTTCTAGAAATTCGGGTCAATGCTATGGCTGTCCTGGGAACCTGGGAAAAATCTAGGCTTCTTAAGTCCAAAAGAGGAGAAAGAGATAAATGCTTAGTCTTGTTCAAGCCAGTTGAGACATCAATAAAGTGGCAATGCACTATGGCCATGGATGGGCTGACCCCCACCCGGCCAGCTCTGAATGTGCCCAACGCAGCGGAGTTACGGCGTAACCCTGCGCTGTGACCCCACAGGGCAACAGCTCGCTGCATTTTAGCCCAGAGGAACCAAACTAAAAATCTGTCCCCAAGTACTGATGAGGATGACGCGGCTCCCTCCATGCAACGCTCCCTCCAAATTAACCCTCCTGGGGGCCTTACGGTGCCCAAAGAGCAGGAGACAACCAACGTGAGCCAGCGCCGTGCTGTGGGGCTGCAGCCGGACTCATTTGCGAGGTGGGGGCTGCGGATCCAGAGCGTGTTCCCTGGGTGCTATGGCACCCAGGAGACCCCAAATCCCAGCACCACCAGGACCTGCTGGCAACGGCTTGGTGGTGGGAAGAGGTGAGTGTGTTCACCAAACTGAGGTCATCACACTCCCTAATTTTGGTGAAAACAAGGGGAGAACAGGCTACCTGGGTAGTTAATGGAGAGAGGGAGGGAGACAGGCTCTTCCACAGCCTGAATCGGAGCATCCAAAGCCGGATCCTGCCATGAGTCACTGCCCAGCAGCCTCCTTCTCCCCAATCCTGCTCGGGTCGGCAGGACGAGCATCCCCTCGCTGTCACTGCCACCCCCAGCTGCTGCAGAGGCAGAGCAGAGGAGGAGGATGCACTGGCAGAAAACACGGCTGCCACGGTGCTAAAACAAATGGCCCACTCCCCAACGCCGTGCCTCACGAACCCCAAATCCGAGCCTGCAGGCCATGGACAGGGGAGGGAAGATGGGAGGAGTGACCCAGCCACAGGCAGCAAGGACGGGGGACAGGACCCTGCTGGCTGTGACACTGAGCACAGCCCTGGGCTGGCAAGAGGCAGGCGAGTGCCGCCACCACCCTCTGCATCGCAGGCCCCTGATCCGGGCACTAACAGCACTCAAATGCAGTTCTCGCACCCCTACTATCATGGCCATCAGATTAGCACGATTATTTTTAGCAGCAGCAGCAGCAGCGAGGCTTTCGGGTGAGAGGTGAGGGCGGCCCCAGCTCCAGCACGACCAGAAACACCGGGAACTCTTCCAGTACCTCCAGGGAGCTGCAAAAGCACCCCAGCCGCCTGCCCCAGGGACACTGATGTGCTCCTCCGTTCCCCCACGCTATCGGAGCAGTTCACAAATGCAGAGCACATAAAAACCTGGAGGAAGGAAGGACTGAGACGGCGTGGCTCCAGCCCTGCGGGGCTGGGAGAGGGGACCGTGGCAGGCAGGATCTGGAGAAGCACGAGGGCACGATTAATTTTTTAGTTCTATGATAAAACTAAAACAAGGCCGAGGTCATCGAGCTGGAGCAGACAGCATCTGTTCCTGACGGTCAAAGGAAAAACTGGGCGCTCCTACTGCAGAGCCGTCCTTTTTGTACACTGAACCTCCCAACCCCAGCACGGTTCTGCGTGTGCTGGCGCAGGGCTGGACCCTGCTGAACGGGACCGACCCACAAACCCACACCGCGAGGGAAAACACGGAGGTTTGCTCCCAGAAAGGAGACGTTCAAAATCCAGTGATTTCTGCAAGAACAGGACTAGTTAAATAGACTGCCTACACATATTGCTGCAGATGAATGGCATGGGTGGATGGGAGAGCCCTGAACACCCCGTGCCTTGGGGCTGCGCCGCGGTGGGAAGGGTGCCTGCACCCCGTGCAGGCCAGTCCCGCCTGGAGGCAAGGCCGCCCTAGGAAGGTTTGCAGCTCCTGCAGTTGTAGCAGCAGAGCCAGCTCTTTAGGTAATTTCAGTGACCTCAAAAATTAAAAAAAATCACAAGGCTGGCCTTAAAAATACTTACAAGAAACAACTACAACAAAAGGCTGTGGGGTTCTTCTCCTTTGCCCTATGCATACAACCCCCTGACCCCTTCCTTCAGCTCCCCACATGGCAAACGCTCTTTTGCTCTTCCCACCGACCACAACAGGAGACCGCTGGTTTTCTTCAGCAAAAGGGAAATTCCCTCCGTGTCCCCTTCCAGCTGATGGGAATGACTCTGTGCGGGCAGCAAGGACATGGAGGGCAAGGCGGCTCCATTTGCCGGGGCTGTGTCTCCCATGCGACCTGTTCCCCGAGCAGCCTCCCGCCTGCCTGAGCCCGGCGGCTGCTTCAGCACGTTTCAGCAGGCAAACGGGGCTGAACAACTCTTCTGGGGCCTGAAGGAGCATTAATGCTCACAGCAGCCATCCCAGCAAGTGGGGTGCTTCCAGCAGCAATTCCCACAAGGGCCAGGGAATCAGGTACCTGGAAAACTATGTTTTTCAAGTTACAAAAGAGCTGGTAGGAATCCTTTAGGAAAAAGGAAAAGCTTATTACTGTAATTGCAGAAAGCTGGTTTCAAATCCTCAAGACGCTGAGATAGCAGCAGAAAGCTGGGCAGAGTGGGGGACCCCAAACTACAGCCAGCCTCCGGCGGCATCTTTCCAAATGCGCCGTGCAAGAGAGACACTGTCTCTGCCACATCCACACAGGAAGGAAAAACCAACCAGCCCCCCCAAAATGAAGGATGAAAGGAGCCCTTTTTTTGGCATCATCTTTTACGGTTGGGAGGACGCTGGTAAAACCGCTGGGTCTGCCTAGAGAGGGACACTCTGCAGCTGATCAGCCGTCCTGTGGTGCAGGCAGAGGACAGAGCTAAGACAGAGGGGAGCAAAGTGCTCCCGCTCCGCTCTTGGAGATATTTCAAGATTTCAATCCTGCCAGATTCCTGCTGGGCAACTCCATCCATCTCCGATCCAAAATCCACCCACACTTCATTTACAAAATTCTGCAGAAAGCTAAAAAAGGGTGAAAACAAAAAACCAAGGGAGCCCAGGGAATTAAGCAGCTGCTTTGCAACCACACCACCACTTGCACAGCGCGGGGCGGTGCTGAGCTTGGCTGGCCATGGCCCCGCTCGAGCGGGGCAGCCGCGGCAGGAGGTGTGCGGCCGCCATCCCTCCGCCGCTCCCTCCGCCTCGGCTGCAAAACTGATGGGCTTTCAGCTGGGATGAGCTGCCTGGGGTTCGTGCCCCCGCATGGTTGGGCCCTCACCAAACCCGGGGCAGGCAGCGGCACAGGTAATCTCCACAAGGGAATTACAGAGCGGGGAGAAGCTATTACATGTAATCTGCAATTCCAGTTCTAGGCTTCAGTATCCAAATTATCTTCCCAACCTGAAGGAGGAATGGCTGGTGGTGTCTAGAGAGACCAAGAAAGGGACATCTTGGCTATATATGTTCCGAAGAGGTATGTTTCTCTGCACATTCATACCCTAAAATTAGAATATACTTTGTTTGATACATACATCATTTATTCCCCCTGTTTACAACAGGGTCTGTGCATTGCTCCACGCTCACCAGAGCTTCTGCAGGGGCTATTGCTGCTACAGCCAGGATTTGCTGATCAGCCTCCAGTGCACGTCCCGTGTTGCAGAACCCGGTCTTTTTCTTCACCTGTGCTAACTAGAGCTGGTATTTCAACCAGGCTGTGCTTCATGAAGATTAAATAAAGAAGGAGGCCGAGGGATGGAAAACTGGGGACTGAAGACAGCAGAATAACTCAAGATTCACAGTCGAGCGTTTCCCTCCCAGGTGTCCTGCACATCTCGGCCAATGTAAACACACCCAGCACATGCTAGAAAATGTAAATACTATCTGGCAAAGGATTACTGGGTTTTACTCTCTAGCAGCTAATAAAAGTTTAATCCAATCCAACGTTTGCAGGCAGGACTGAAACAGGTAAGTGAGATGCCTTAAGCTGCTTACTGGATATGTCCGCAATAGTCATAGTAACAGAGAGAAAAGAAATCCTCATCAGAAAATTATTTCTTGTCCATTGCCGAATGCTGCTGCGACACACTTTCGCTCGGGAGCTAGCAGCCGACACTCAGGCTTGGGCTGAACCACGAATTGCTCCCTTGTCATTATCAGAAAATACCAATTATCCAGTGCCAAGACAGGAACATTTGCTCTCACTGAGCACTGACTGTGCTGACACGGGACCCGGCACCTTCTACTCAAGTCGCTGACCTCTAAAGTAGGGAGTCTGAATGCCCCGGTGCTCTCGAACAGTACGTGTGGGTACATGGATGGGAAAAACGACAAGGATGTGACTAACCCCTCCGGCCACAGTGCCCGGCACCACCGTTACCTCAAAACACACAGTGGTACTTGGAGGCTTTCCCCCAAGGAGAGGTTGAGCATCGGAAGATTTTCTGAATACCGGGGGTTTGGGAGGGCTCGTGCCACCTTTGCTGGGGTTTGGGAGGGCTCGTGCCACCTTTGCTGCCGGGACAAATGCACCCCTGGGGGTCACTGGGCTGGGCAGGGAGAGGAGGTCTGTTTGATTCAAAGAGGAAAAAGAATGAAAATGCTTTTGTGTTCACAGCAACAATGAGCAAAACTGGATACATTCATATTTGCACAACTAAAAAAGAAAAAAAAATTCTGTTGCCTCACTTGGTACCCCAGCTATCCCCTCCTTTCCCCTGGTTTTTGCATGCCTGGCTATCAACAGGGATCTCTGCAGACCTCCTTACTGCCACACCTCACGCTGCGCACGAGACGTGCGGGAAACTGCTGAGACAGAAACAGGGATGCCCACAGGAATAGAGAAGCCGGGGCTGACACCACGGCTGCTGCAAGTCAGCACAGACTGAAGCCCTGGCCCTCCTGGAGCCGGGGCAGTAATGGTTGTGTTAACTTACACCAGGGAGGATGCCCCCTTTGAAACAGAAGAAAATTCAAGCGTTGTACAGCAAAGGTAAGAAAAGGTGGGAAACGGCTTCTTTCAGAGCCAGACTCTGATCAAACACATGCGATTTAGCCTCTGATGTCCCAAACAGCAAACCCTACCTTCATGGGATGTCAGAGTCATGCTATGAAAACCTCATCCCAGGTGTTGCACACTGTGAGACAACGGGTCCCCGCGCAGGGCAGCTGGGGTGGGAACGTGCCTGGAGCTCGTGCCTGGGGAGGGCAAACCCAGCCCCTGCAAGTGCATCGCACATGCCAGTGTAGCCTCTGAGCAGAGCTGCTTTCTGCCTTCCCTCTCTCAGGTGCTGCTGAGAGCATCCAGTGCGTCAGGAAAACACCTGGGTGCTCACAGAGCTATGCTGAGGGAGCCTGAGCGACCTCCTCTGCTACGTGCCCCCCGCGTTGCACTGCCCTGTTTCCCTCCCAGCGTCTGCAGGACAAAACTTCATGCTTCTGAAAAAATAAACCTGATAAACTTCTGTTGGATGCTTTTCTTGGCTAAAGCATTCCAGACCTTCCAGTAACATTCTCCTTCAAGTGTCAGGCCTGAAAATCCCCACACCTGCTCTCCATGGCACATCTTAAGAGTAAATCACTGCTCGGTGCCATTTGCAACCCCACAAGCAGGGTCTGACACCAACAAGCTTTTTGTTAGAGACGAGGGTTGATTCATCTCTGACCAACAACATTCCTTACCTTTGCCCCTGGGAATGGTAACACTGAGCTTGGAGTTAAAAATACATTTGGAAGAAGCAGCAGCGTGATGTTTATATGATGAATGCTCTTTCTAAATGGCATTGCCATTAAGTGAGTCTTAATACTAATGTCACCCGCTGCAGGTGCCACATCTCTGCGCTCCAGCAAACCCAAATACTTCCATTAAGGCCTCCCTATGCAAGAGAGATTATCACATGCCACTTAAAGCACAGTATTTCAGAAACTCTATCAACTGCAAACCAAACCGACTTCAATGTCTGTCAAGAAACAGAAAGCTGCGCAAACCTATGCAAGGACGCATTTATGAGGCAGACTGAAAATCAGCAACCTGGAAGAGCCGAAAGGTCAGCAGCAAGGCAGCACCCCCGCTGCGTTTGGTGAAGCGTAACTGAAATATCAAAATAGGGGGTGTTTGGGTAAAAACCTTCTCTCACCTGGACCCTAACAAACAGCTCTCCTGGTCTGCAGGAAACTCTGACTACGAGATGCAAAGACCATACACTTCCAATGACCGAGTTCAAACAGCCGCTCTTACTTTTAATGGGGAAAGACCTTCCAACATTTCCATCTATTTAAAAATAACCCTCTGATTTAAAGCTCCTGACAGGCCAGCAAATGCAAGTTTCCCAATAACTACCGGAGCTCTGCGTTAGCCATGGGTTGCCTTCTGGCCACCGAGGCACCAACAGCCACATCTACCGGGAAACCACGCACCCGTGGAAAGCAGGCGTGCAGCCTCGTGCGGAGACACTGGGGAAGGCCACCATGAACTGGCTCTGGAGGAGACACGGTGACAAGCCCAGGCTGTCCCAAAGACCTCACAGGCAGGAGGTTCGGGAGGTGGTCCCCGTGGCTGGCGCCCGGACCCAGCCTCGGCCAGGAGAAGGTGGGTGGCACAGGCACCGGCTCGGTGCTCGTGGGAACTGGAAGCCCCATTGCAAACCCCCCAGCCAGGGTCTGGGCAGGCACTTTGCAAATGAACCATCACTACTTACAGGCTGAAGCAATTCAGGGCAGCAACTAAAATATATATAAAGAAAAAGGAGCAACTTCTCTACAGTCTCTGTGCTTGAGGCACCAAACTGAAGAGGAACAGGGTGTTTCTGAAGCAGGCAGGAAAACCCAACGCTGCAAATCGGCGTGGGTCTCTGCCTACTCACAGCGAGCAGAGGAGCCGCAGCTTTGCTCCAGGTCAGCTTCGCTGCTACTCTTTGCTAAAAATGTGTAGAGAAATCCCGAGAGCATAACTAAGTATTCATATTGCCTATATACTTGAATTAAAAATATATGGTGAATAAATGTGTGTATACAGCACTTACTACATAAATATACACACACAGAGCGTGTGCCTGGAGTATACACACATGTACTCACACAGTATATATTAACCTATATTGCTCAAGTATATATGCTATGTACAGTATACAGCCATACGAATGTAAAACACAAGTATTGATATATGTGTACAATAGAGACATACTAAGTATTTCTACGTAAACACTATACAATTACAGGAACGTATGCACACACTTGCACAGTAGAAAGGAATTTGCAGCCAAAATCTAATTGGGGCGGGGTAAAAAGACAAAAACCTACGTAGTAACAAACACCACATGAGAAAGGTTGACATTTCTAAGAAAACAAAGGCCTCGGAGAAACCAGGAGGGCGCAGCAGGGCTATGTTCTCCCTCCCTGCCCACCCCTCCTTGCAGGGCTGGAAACGCTTTTTGCATTTCGCTGTTTGGTGAATTTTTGTGCAACGAGAGGAACTGAGAGGGCACGGGGAGGGTCCCGCAGCGTTAAGGTGATCCCTGATTAGCAGCACCCACGGTGAAACTCTTCAGAGAGCCGAGCAGGGATGCTCGGCGCAGCGCGGGTGACTGACAGATAACCCGGGCTTTCAGCGATGCAGACGCCCAGCCGAAGGGCGTCCCACTAAGACATGTTCCTCCTTTTACCCACACAGTGTTAAACAGCACAATGCCAGGGATGCTCAGAGACATTATTATCATAAGGCATTTAAAACAGAAGAAAAGACCCTTCAATTTTTCCCCACCCCAAAGGCCAGGTGCCGGGAGATCAGGAGCTGTTGAGCAGCTTTAAGAGCCGCTGCTTTGGGCTCATTAAGCACTGTGGTGTTATATTATTATTATTACTATTTTTTTTTAACAAAGCCCTTACAGACCCCTTCCTGCCTTACCCAGTGAAGGTCTCACAAGCAACACCACTGCGCAAGCTTGCACTGATCCTGCCCGCACGCTGGACTGCCCTTCCCCGGGGCTCTGGTTCAAGGTTCAACCAATTCTGGCTAAATTCAGGGTATCTCAGTTCCCACCAGCTACGGTGGGATGTGAGGAATGCTAAACGGAAAGCATCAAACTACCCCAAGTTGTCTGGAACAATCTTCTTGGTTCTCAGGACAAAATGAGAGAGGAAATAAAAAGGTGAAGCCAAGGATGATGGCAGAGACAGAGTCCCTCAATGGCATTTTACACCTTATGAATTTTTCAGGCTAACTTTCTCATGCTGGGACATCAACCTGTTCTGTGAAGTTCTGAAACACCCCAAAAATTTCTACAGATTTCACAGATTTAAGGCCGACTCCCTTGGGAAAAAAGGTGGAAAATTTAAATTAAAAAATCAGCCTCTAAAATAGCCTGAGTGCAAAGCAAAAAAAACCAAAAAACCCAACCTATTTTTTTCACTTTCTCTTAAGGCTCAGTAAAGTTGATGCTTGTTTCAAGTAATTCCTTACTGTACATGTTGCGGTCCTTAGAAAGCAGCACTAGCACATGCAGAGGGCAACGCGCGTTGCTCTCTGACGTGGAAAACGGCTAAATAATCATTTTCCAATGGCTGACAAAACCTGGGAGCACAAAGAAGACCCTGTCCTGGTGACACTGCCTACACACACAGGGAAAGCTCAGGCTCAGCCCGGCCGATCAGAAAGCCTGGCTGGCAACTCAGTAGCTGTACACCAACTAGCGTGCCGGTATTCCTCTCCAAAAAAATCCTGCACAGTCGTACAAACACCCCAATCTGCCATCCCAAGGAGAAACCCTTCAACAATTTATGCGGTGAAAAGCTACCGACGGCCCTGTCGCATCCTTCAGCTCAGCTCACTGCCAACGACGCTGCGCAGATTCCCATAAAACATCTCTGAGTGCTTTTTTTAAAATATTGCATCACACAGCCTATGCTCACGTCCTTACAGCATGTGGCAGGAGACCAAAGCATCCTTCCAAGCATCCAGAGACGCATGGTGCCGCACCTGGAGTAAACCTTTACTCCGGAAATCTGGAGTGAATATAGCATATCATGGGGCGGTTCTGAAAACCCACGTAAAGGAACAGCAAAACATACTGTTGGGTAAATTATTAAACATGTGGCTAAGTGTTTCTCAGCAGGAATACTTTAACTCAGGGCCTACAAAGGAAAGTTACCCACGATTTTTCCTGTGGATGCTCTGATTCCCTGTCTAGCTGCCACATAACATTCCACCGATGAAAAATCAGAAAGATTTGAAGCTCGGTGTCTGGGTCAAAAATCCTGGCTCAAACCTGCAAGACGCAGCCTCAGCAAAACCACGCTAGAGGCTGTCTCTCAAGCAATGCTGGAAAGCCCTCACTAAAACCGTAGGACCTACAATTTCTTCATATCAAAAATGAAATTGGAAGAAGTCTACAAACGCAAGAAATCCTTGGGCTCCTAACCGTAAAAGCAGAGTCCTCCGCAGACAGCTTCTGCTTTCCACCACCCCTCACTGCACAGGCACAGCACGGTGCAGACTGCTGGTACCTATGCCTTGGGTGATGCTTGCTCTCCTGGCACCGGTCACCGCTGTCTTGCACGGTGGTGGGAGCGGCCACGGGCACAATTCAGAGGCAGGTGCCACCATGGGTCTCGATGTCTGGCTCCTGCTGGCCAGCAGCTTTGGCTCAAGCCAGGAATAAACACACTCCTGCTGCCACACGGGAAAAGCCCACATCGTCTTCTCGTGACAGGACCAGAACGAAATGCCTCGGGTTTTATGCGTTTTCAGCACCATTCTGCTTTTGAAGGGCTGCCCACTGAACCCAATGGAAAAACCCTGGGAGTCAAGTCCCCAGCTGGCAGTGATTTCCACCCTGGTGATGAAGAAAAACCGCAGAAGGGTCCCAGCAGGGCTTGGGCACCTTCCTGGCCCTGGTGGGGACAACCTGCTGTGGCTTTTGGCCAAGGTGGCCTGGGATGCACAGGAGCAGCTACCCAGGGACCCCGGGCAATGCTCCGTGTCCCCGTGAATGTGTACAAAGCGGATGGGGAAAAGCCTGCAGGGACAGGAGAAGAGACACGTCCCTCCTCTTGCTGGCCCTGGGGAACAAGGGCTTGGGGATGGCTCTGAAGTGGGGGTGAAGGGACAGCAGCTGCCCTGGAGCAGGGGACATGGCGGGAGGACACTGGGGGCGGTGGGAGGGTGACTGGGGAAAACTGAGCTAGAACAGCCAAGTTTCAACGCGGACAGAAGTCTTGGTGGCACCACCTGCCAGGAGGTGGGCCACAGCAATGCTCCCCCTGCCCAGGTTTTCTTGGAGCAGCCAGGCTTTGACTGCAGGGAGAAAGGGAAAATTCAAACAACTGGGTATTTTCCCCTTTTCCAACACCAAACAGTTTTGCCAGGGGAAACAGAATCCAATTCCATCCTATCACAACATATGCAATGAAGGACAGTCCTCAGAAAGTCTGATGCGAGGAGACAAGCCAGCACTATGCGACGTCTTTTCTGTTTAATTCCACATTTCATTTTGTTTACTGTTTTCAGGGCTCTCTCTGAGCCAGCAGCCCATCAGTCCCGGCCGTGCCGCAAAACTCCCAGCAGAGCACCCGCACGTGCGGCCGTCTGCGCCGCCGCGCTTCGGGGAAAGACAGGTGTCCCCGGGCAGCTCCTTCCACACTGAGAACAGACAGGTTACACTTCACCTTGGAGCTGAACGTCAGGAAACCATCTGAACTCCCTTTCCTCCTGCCCCTCACTCATAAATTTAATAAAATAACAATAATAATAATAATAATAATAAAAACAAAGGCTTATTGGAGCTGTTTCTGCTCAACTTTCCACAGCCTCTTTTCATGTCACTCTCTGGAATCAGATTTTTCAAGAAATACTGTGAGAAAAAAAGAATAATAATAATAATAATAATAATTATAATAATAATAATAATAATAATAATAAAAAGCATCTGGAACCAGCTCAGAAATTTCTAACGCTTTTCAGCTTGACTGACTTGGAGTGCATTGACCACACCGTTTATATTTTCTTCAGGTACCTGCAAGAAAACAAAAAGAAAGGTCATGCTCTAGCAAAAGCCAGGGAGGGATGACAAGAAAAAGAGAGGCAGGAGACAAAGCCAGAACAGTCCCAAGGAGCCAGGTACTTTGCTGCTGGACACCTGAACTCCGCTGAGGAAGGACTCCATCTACAAGAGACACCCTCCAGTTCAAAAGCTTTAACCCATGGTACCCCTAGGAGCAAACACTGTCAGCGAGATCTGCCTGGTTTTCTGTCTGTATGGTGGGTGCTGGTGGGGAGGCAACTGTTTCGGAGTTTTCCTTTCTTTCTCCTCTTCCTCTCCCCTCCTTTCCCTTCCTTTTGTTGGTAAAGCCGTTGTACGCCAGGAGCTCGCTCACGCAAGGTGCCAGTGCTGATGGATTTATGTGGCTGCCTAAGGGCTCCATGAGGCCCTCCGGGGCATCTTACAGGTTTGGAACCCATAAGTGTGGGTGGGAAGACCACGTCGGGTGACAGGGGAACATGTCCATCAAAAGAAGAAGAGAACTGCCAGTCCGCTTGTGGTGCGGGGTCCCAGATGGAGCGGCGTAGCACCTGAGCTTTCTTATCCAGTCTTTAATTATTAGTGGTGTGTCTTTTCACACTTACTGCAAGAAAAAACCCCTTGTAACAGAAGATGCAAAAGATCTCAGAGCGACTGTCATCGGTAGAAAAGAATATCACAAGTAAAGTTACATCAGACAGAAAAGAGGCACCTGACCGTTACATAAACTCAAAGACGACACTCAGGGGACAGGCAGCTAACAGCTTTTGGAAAGTGGAAAGGCGACTGAGGGAAAAATAAATTATCTGTGAGCTGCTGCAAGAAGCCAAAACAATTCACGTTAAGTAAGTTGAAGAAGGGACTGTCTCCTCTGCGAGGTATTTGAGTCCTTGGCCAGGAGTACAATACCTGGATTCACTGGATACCCTCCAGAGCTCAGACAGTGGAAATACAACTGGACTGTGATTTTCTGCAAGGCTTTTTAACAAACCTGAGGAAAAAACCCCATGAGCAATAACAAGAAAAATGTTTAATTTTCCAATGGGAATATGGAATAGGAGCGGCTAACTCTGATGATGTGTGAACAAAAGTCAGCTGGGAAAGGAAGAAAATAATCTTAAAACAGCCATACAGCAAATTCTTCTGGGTTAGGAAGAAAACCCCAGCAAACCTCCACCGTAGGGAATAGGACTTTGAGACAGGACTCTCCACTGCCTCCCCTCCCCATCATTTTTCCCAGTATGTTGAACACTGTGGTGGAAGAAGCTGTATGACTCTTTGCCTCTCCAGAAGATAATGAGAAAAGACATAGGAATCAATTTTACAAAACACATTTTCTTAGCCAGCCCCAGCAGATGATCAGCGGGTCTCTCCACATGCTCCTTCAGCGCAGTACAGGAGCAGGAGGAAGCAGAGCCGGCCCGTTCTGGCCAACTGGCTTTGACCTGCAGGGACCCACCTCCTCACTTAAACACAATGGGCTGATCCTTCATTCACTGCAAAATCCTTGGCTCTCTTAATGTCAAGGAAATGGTGTCAATCCTACCGCAAATGTTTGGGCCGGATTTTCTCCAGGACAGATGTGTGAACAGTTTTGATTTGTAGGACGCATCCTAGTTTGCCACCAGTGGAGAAGTCCTACCCGTCTCTGCCCCTTAGAAAAGATCCCTATCCCAGGGCAGCTGGTGCAACATGTTCACTTGCCAGCTAGAGGGCAGATCAAAGCATCTACCATGAAGGGAAAAGTAAAGCTCCAAACTATGCTCCAGACATAGCTTCAGCCTCATTAGATGCAAAATGCTGGTGAAGAAGAGCAAGATACCTCTGAGCATGAGGCAGCGAGAGCAGAGCACCTGGAAAAGGGACTCTTCTCACTTGCTCTCTCTAGAGGGAGCTGGAAACCGCAGCTCTGTCCAGCCTGACCTTATGTCACCCAGGGGACACACCAGAGACCTGGAGGCTCCCATCTCAGCATTGTCTCCCAAAGGGATTTCTTCTCAAGCACAGGTCCTGATTTCCAGGGCAAACTTCTACAGCTACAGCACTGCAGGAAGACCTGAATATTAACACCCAGGTCAAATAAAAAATTGAACAACAAAAACCATCTTAAGATGCACAGGAGAAAAAAGATCAGGTCAAAGGGAACGACAAGCTTTTATAAAGCACTCTAAATTGTTGACAACAAGAACTGAACAACCTTAAATAAAGAAAGGGACGATGTAGAGAAAGGATTTCAAGATGCACTTAGACCTTGAGAAATGTCACTAGAAGTCAAGGTGTCTGGGTAGCAAAGTTAGGGAAAACATGACAAAATCTAGGTCAGGGTCTTGGCCAACAAAACCAACCTGGAGCCAGCAAGCACATAGCCCAGCCACCACACCCCGAGCAAAGTCAGGCAAAGGAGGGCTTGAAATGCACCTTCCACATGGTGGAAGGATTTGGCAGCTAGAATAGCACTGTCCAGATGAAAAGGCTTTTAAAACCATACAAAAAGAAAACAGCAAGTAGCAGGGAAAATGCTAAAACACTGACTTGAGTAAGGAAGATCTGCAGACCTTAGGGCATGGCCCAAATAACACCCTGCCAGCTGCTCGGAGGGAGGGATCTGCTGGGCTCAGATGCAGCAGGATGAGACACTTTTAAAAGGCGGAGCTGCCTGCAGAGTCATCACAATTGTATGGCACAAGTTTTAAGTGAACTATCTATTTTAATCGACAGGGCTTAGCTCTCCAGATATTACTTGACAACTAGAAGCACTCTGCACCTTGTGCTCGGCACAGAAAGCATGCACCTGGGCCACAACAACAGGTAGGAATGTGAGGCAAAGCTAACAGTATTGATTCTCAAATGGTGTTTTATTAGCTTATCTTATCAGCACAGTTAATATTCAAGAAAATAAGACAAACATATATAACACTTTGACCTTTGCTATCTGGAATAATATTTACTTTTACTATTTACACACATGACCTATAGGCGGCAAATGGTTCACACCAACTGTGAAAACCCAAAGTAATTAGCTGAAAAAACCCCACCTTGAACTCATTGGAGCTTTTACAGGTCAGAAGTAGGGCCTGAGCAGTGAATTTAGTGATGGAAGGAGAAGTATAATGCAATAAAGGGCACAAAGCAGCTGAGCTTTGTTAGCGCGTGGGCTACTGACTCCCTCCCTCAGAACTTGCGGAATGGGCTCCAAGTCAAATGCCATCCTGTTTGTGGCTACAGGCATAGCAATTTTTCCTTTTCAAGGAAATTCCTCATTTTTGAGGGTGTCCTATACAGCCAAAGGAAGAGCAGAGGTAGGCCTAGAAGCTAAAATATCCGCCAGTATAAAAGCAGAGAACCCTGCACGAATGGCAAGACCCTCATGCTGATGACGGTGCACGCAACTGCTTATGGGCACTCACGAGAACAAACACGGCAACACCCTTCTCTGCTTCAAAATCACCTTCCCTTGCTGTGCTGCCAATTATTGCTATTTTATCAAAGGCCTACATCATGAGGAGGACGATGCAGGGACAGCAGAGATAATCAGGACTCACAGATGGGTCTCAAAATGCAAAGGTTAGGGCCATGCAGGTACCAAGATATGAAGGCAGGGGTCTGCTATTGGGAGTCTCTCCAAAAACTTCCCCACACACAAAGGCACCCTCCTGAGAGTCTTAGGAAAACGGAAAGGGTTTGTGGTTGTTTCTTATAAAAGACAGTGACGCAGTGGAAGAGACCGCTCGAGGAGGTCGTAAGTCTCCATTGCTGCAGGTCTTTAAGGACTGAGACCAGCCTTTTGCAAGAATGACACTCTCTAACATGGCTTTGACTTGGGGTAGGGCTGGGCTTGGTTCAGGAGCCTCTGACCCAGGGCAGTGACAGCCCAGAGGCTGGAGAGAGGTATCTGCTGGGCTATGTCAGAGCAAAGGCACTCCAACAAGGTCTCCAGATGGGAAATGATGTTCTCATCACGAGTTTTCTCCCAGGGAAATGATCTCCCTTATTCCAAAGAAGCTGTCTTGATACTCACCAATGCGTGATCAAACTTAAAAGTACTGATGTAGTAAGCTGGGATATCGGCTGCAGCCAAAGGCTCAGAAATCTGAGCAACAATTCCACATTCATCTGTGGGCGAGATAAAAAGTAAATCATTGTCTGAATGGATTCAGACCATGTCAGTCCTGCCAGTCTCACAGAACTTCTGGGTCTCGCCAGCTCCACGCCTATACAGGGAGGAGTTTGTCTTCACAAACTCCAATCAAAAGGGATCTCTGTAGTAAAATGTGTTCTTTCTCACAGAATCAGGCTCTTTGGGCCACCACGATACATTGCACATTTGATTTTATTGCCTTCTTTTTGTTACAGAGAAATGTAAATCCCCCAAAGGCACAAAACATTAGAACTGGAATGATTTTCAGAGGTCCAAAGAAAGGCAATTAATGACGTCCAGGAAGGAAGCACCAAAACCAGTCTCATATATCCTTAACCTCCATTTTTCTCTTTAGTTGTTGCTATTAAACACTTTGCCCTGCATCTCTGAGAGAGGAGATGCTGACCTGCTGGTTGGCCTGGACACATGGTTCCTAGACCACAGACCACCACGGCCCCCAAGACAGGATTTCATGCCAATTTAAATGGTTCATCTGTGCTGATCATCACAGATCAATGGTACATTTTTTCCAGATGAAATCTGAGTTTCACTGATCCAAATTGAACATTCCAACTTAATTTTAAACATAGCATATTTAGGGGACTGGTAGGTGTCCTGATGTCCCATCAATGACATACACCATGCCATTTCTACATATTTTGCCTCTAAGGTGCATAAAGAGAACGTGCATGAAAATTTCCTGCTTGCTACTTTTGGATGTCTGGTGCAGAAGTTGCAATTAAATACAAAAATTGGCCAAATATTTTTCAGCAATGTTCTTGAAGCCTGTATTTTGTAACTGTTTCACAGACCACGGGAAGGAGCCCCAGTGTTTTCTGAAGATCAGGCCTTTGTTGCAGTATTCAGATCGGACTCCTTAAAATTACAGGGGACATAAAAATAACAAGAACACTTCTGCAGACATGAAGCATTTGCTCTGTGCTACTTAGGTACAATATTCTTTTGAGTAAAGAAAACGTTTGCAACACTGGATGTAAAACAGGTCTATGAATAGGACCCCCACTTGGACTGCTATAAATCTATACAAAAGCTACTAAAGCCATAGAGCTGCCCAAGGGCTGCACTGGAGTACGACAACACCTTCTGACCCCTGATTTCAGTAATCTACAATGCATTCCCATGCCATCTTTTTGTCCACTTTTTCTCTTTAAACCCAGCTGTAGCTACCTCCAAAGTCCAGCAGATGAATGCAATTTAGATGGAGCTGTCAAGCATGCAGCACTTTCAAAAGTATATTTAGAAGTCTGACTTATTAGGTAGGAGTCAGACTCCTCCTGTTTGAAAATCTCAAGCTTGCAAAGTCATGTTAAACTGCTGGCTTTTAAAAAGCCTCAGCCTCAGATGGATTTTTCCATCATCCTTGAACACCCTGAGGCAACTGACTACCTGTGCACCAACTGATCCCCCAAATGTTTACCTACCGAAGCCAAGAGGCTGCCCACCAATCCGCACCATCTTCCAGAGTTCGCCAGATGCACTTGTAAACAACAAATTATTAGGAAATCTGTAAAAGAAAAGGAACACCAAACGTGGCAATTAAAACACAGCAGTGTGTCAGATTCTGCCTGCGGGGATGGTGCTGTTCCTGTATCCCTGTGCTGCTTGAAGCCAACAACAGCGGCGGCAGCAGCTCGGTGAAACTGAGAAAACTTAAGGCAAGCAGGGACAGATGCACTTGCCTGCCCCTCCAGATGTCCTATGGTAAATCAGCATCTGACGCTGGAAGTGTGCATCGGCACCCAGAGAGGCACAGAAAAAGATTTCTAAGAAACAGGCCATGCCCCAGCTTTACAAATGTCGAGACTGTTAATCTGAAGGCTTGATTTGAGGTGCATTTAGAAACACCTAGGGACAGAGTATGTTTCCATACCTACTCTCTTAGGAATGTGAACGGTGACCGCTGTTTTTGTGTCTGAGCATCATCAGTGCTTTTTCTCATACCATCCCTGGGAGGCCCCTGGGATCCCTGCAGAGATCCCCATTTCTTAGCAGGGGAAAGAAGACCAGTGTCTAAGAGCCTTGGCCAAGGTCAAGCAGGCAGTCTGTGACAGAGAAGGAATTGGCTGCCCAGGTTCCCCAAGCACCAGGCTGCTGCTCCAACCCTCTAGCCTCTCTTGAAGGCAGACAGAGGTTTACTCCAATTAAGGTCGAAGAAACTTTCAAGAGGGCAATTAATAGTTTGCAAAACAAGTCCCTAGGGCAGGCAAGAATCAAAACCAAACACTGCACTGTGTGTCAAAAGCAAATGTATGCATTGAATCGCAGTGCAGCATTCTGTCTAGCCTCCGGACCTCAGAGACTTCTGTGATGTTGGTCTCTTCTCCCAAGTAACAAGCGATAGGACAAGAGGAAATGGCCTCAAGTTGCGTCAGGGGAGGTTCAGATTAGATATTAGGAAAAATTTCTTTACTGAGAGAGTGGTCAAATATTGGAACAGGCTTCCCAGAGAGGTGGTGGAGACATCATCCCTGGAGGTGTTCAAAAAACGTGTAGATGTGGCACCTTGGGACATGGTATAGTAGGCATGATGGTGTTGGGTTGACGGTTGGACTAGATGACCTTAGAGGTCTTTTCCAACCTTAATGATTCTATGATTCTATTCTGTGATTCTATGTGAAGCTGCAGAAGAACACACACACACACAAACAGGCTGATATTTGCTCCCTAGCTGACTTTCTCCTTGCCAGACAAAGGAGTCATGGGCTCCCGCTGCACAGGGATGACTCAGTACATTATCATCACAATGAGACTCTGCTCCAAGCCCAGCCATCTGTAAAAGCAAAGCGGGAGGACAGCATCACTGACGTCCCCACCCTACTTTTGGCCTTTAGCAGTAAAACTTCAACCATGTACACCATATTTTTTTGGGTTTTGCTTTTAAAAGCACAACTCATGAACAATGGAATAAAAATGTCAAAATCACTTTGCTCTAGTGTTCCTCTTTCAAAAGTGAGATAACCTTACACTACATTGGCTTGTGATTTCACTGAGGGCTTGGACAGACAAGCCCAAAATTCAGGATCTGGAACTAACATGCCAGACTTTGCTCAGAAAAGTGACAGGGCGTATACAGACACATGACACCCATGCAGTGAGGGTCCCAAGAATTAACACGGAGGAACTTAAGCTGCTTTCTGCTCCTTCAAGAACATCCCAGGTGCTTTTTTGGGGTCCAGGAGACCCTAAGACCAAAGCTCACCTCTGCTGTGTCTGGACATCCATGACCAAGGAGATGTAACCCTCAATAAGAGAAAAGGAGAAAAAGCGAATATGTCCCGAGTCTTCGTTGCCCACCACCGAGTCTTTTACTCTGAAGAAACAGAAGAGGACAGCATTAGCTGTGGCTAGAAGAGTAAAGGAAGGCTTTTAAAGCAGATATAGCCAGTGAAACCAGACATGTTCATACACTGACTTAGGCAAGTGACACTGAGTCCTGTCACATTATACTGCTTTTCATTTTTTTGATTTTCCAGGGGAAAAAACTGCCAGTCCCCACAACTGTCAAAACTCTCCCATCCCAGCCCCAAGGTCCTCTTGCAGGAGGCTCTGGGCCAGGAGCCACAGGCACCAATGGGCAGCAGCACAGCCAGCCGTACATCCTCCAGTCATACGTGGATACGCAGCACATTGATCACATTGCTACTCTTAGCTTAAATCTGAAAAGGCTCAGCTGTCCAAAGCCAACGGATGTCTTTGGGCACCCTCAATCTCCTAATTGGCTTCAACCTGTCAGGACAACCCTCTCGAGCCTGTGAAACCTCCCTCCCTAAGTGCAGGGCACTGCAGCAGCATAAGGCCACAGCAGACCCCTGGGCATCCTGGAGCAGCAATGTGAATTTGTGCCTCCAGATGCCAGCCACACCTCCCCGGGAGCCATCTCCCTGCCAGGACCTACCCATTGGAGTAAAACATGACATCCATTAGGAGTGTAGCAACAGTGGGAAGGGTATCTGGATCCAGGCTGGTGACGCAGAACATGTTACTCGGGCTGGAAAGGGGATGAATGACAGGCCTCTGA
This sequence comes from Balaeniceps rex, assembly GCA_013401315.1. Classification (NCBI taxonomy): domain Eukaryota; kingdom Metazoa; phylum Chordata; class Aves; order Pelecaniformes; family Balaenicipitidae; genus Balaeniceps; species Balaeniceps rex. Next base: position 146,651 of record VYZW01061576.1, on the reverse strand, counting down.
ACTGAAAGAGACACACATGGACACACACAACTATGAAGCCATGTCTGCAGCAGGTTCACGTCCCACCAGACATGTGTTATCCATGCACCGGCAGCAGCTGCAGAGAAAACTGACACTGTTTGTAAGAAAGTTCCTCATTACAGAAGCCCTGTTGGTTCTCAGACAGGGACGGAGGAGCCTGGGGACAACCTGCTCTTGAGGTGTCCTCCCCAGGGTACAGGGTGAGATCATCCCAAGCACCCTGCCCTGCACGGCGCACAGGTCAGCCCTCTGCTCGTACGGGCTTTCAGGCCATCGGGTGCATCCACCTGAGACAAGGGGCAAGCTAAAGGAGGTGCCAACACAAACTGAAAAGTAGAAATAAATTCAGACTTCCACCGTTTAAAAAATTACACAAAATTACACACAGGTGTGTAGGTAAACATAAGTATTTAAGTAGTTCCTTTTCCTGTTTGTGCCCTTTGCTTGATGCCTGTTCCTTTAGACTAGACCTAAGGTTCTGTACAGGCCTGGGCTGACAGTGGCCTTGATCTTGACTGGTATTGAAGTGTGCAAGTTGAACAACAGTATTCTCTGTGCCTCAATCACTGCAATACTTAAACAAGCTTTTATAGAAGCCATTTTCCTTTGAAATGTTGAAACATGGAAGCGTGGGCTACAGACAATGTTATTTTTGCACCTGAAATGAATTGTATTTTAACCTTCTGTCCTACAAAATGCATGTCTCCTCTAGAAATGTGAAACTAGCATTAAAAGGCTTAAATTCAGCAAAGCTCATCAGCATTGCTCAGAAAGTTAAGCACCTACTCAAATCCTTGGTTGGACTGGGATACACTCAGGCATGTGTTAAGATAGTTCATTATCTTACAACAGGATAAACATTCAACAAAATATTGAAGGAAGGTAGGAGGCAGACTTTCACCCCCATGTGTCATGAAGACCAACTCCCTGGCAAGTTCAGCCCACACTGGTCCTTACCCAGTTTTGGTTTGACAAATCCATTCGTTATCCCAAGGTCATCGGCAGCCACTGTCTCCCCATTCACTACTCTGAGGATGGTGAACTCAGCAGCCAGCGTGTGCATCACGAAGGGCAGGTCTCGCTCACGTACCTGAAGTTGACAACGGGATTAGCTCGTGATGGTACGCACCAGAAGTGACAATACACTGCAGTGGAGGTTATGTACTCTCAGGGCACAGAAAAGTGGACACATGACTCCGGCTTGAGCCAGCAGGTGTGTAAGGATAACTGCCACCTTGGATGTGTGTCTAGAGAAGCACATTTGGTGGTATCACTGCAAATACAAGTAGGATTAAGTACCACAGTGCTTTTAAGACTGTGGAAAGAGTGCGGAGACTTCTAAGAAGGAGATGTTTCACCTCTTTTCCAGCATCCCTTCAAGAACTCAGCACTGCCTGTTCTTCAGCCTTGTTTCCTAAGGAAATAAAGCTTATGTGGTCATGCACTGTGTACATGCACACACATATGTGTGAGACAGAAAGACAGTCTGTCTGTCTATCCCCAAAACGACTTTGGAGCCTCTTGACCATCATCAGCCAACCTGACAGCAGACACTATGTTCCTCTAACTCTCAGAAAACCAATGTCTGAGTGATGGTGGGAAATGCTGCAGTGCCTCCATTAAGGGAGAGACTGCAGTGTGGGCTCAGCACTTTCATTAGGCACCAGATAACCCATACCAACAAATGCCTCATCCCATGGGAAAAGCTCCTGCGATGTCAGAGAGCCTAACCACAAGGCACAGAACTCTGGGGAAAGCAGACTTTGGTACTTCTGCTGCTCCTCAAACAACTTGTTCCCAGAAATGTCATTAAAACTGCCCAGCTGAACTTTCATCTGGTGGCAGGTAACTCTGTCTGGTCCTTTTATGTCCTCTTACCAGGATGAAGTCCGTCTGATAGGTGGAGAGCATGAACACTGAGATGTTTTGGTCAGCTAGTGGTGCTATTACTGACTTGGCAATTTTGGTCACTCCAATGGGCTGGGAGCCGGAGAAGCCACCTCCACCAGACACCACGTTGAGGGCAAGCCATGTCGCATCAGCCACGCTCAAGTGTTCTGAGGAAGGGAGCTCTGCAAAGAGACAGAGGGGAAGGACAAAGGTTTCTTTTAGAGGCAGAGAGAGCCAGGTCCACCACCTGGTCCGTATGTGGTTAGCACAGACCTCAGTGCAAGGAATGAGATGAGCCCACTTATCCAGCCAACCTCCTGGGCTTCCCATGCTGCTTCACGGGTTGGTACCGTGCTGCTTTTCAGATATAATGATTGCATCAACTTCCACTGCAGGATTCATACAGATTTTCAAGGACAACACAGTGAACTACATGAACCTCAGCGATTCGCTTGGATGCCGGTGACCAGCACTGCTGACTTCCCCATGTGGAAACAGCCTGAGGTCTTTGACTTAACTTGAATCTCTTCTATCACACAATTTCTTCAAATACTTTACTCGAGCTTTTCTGGTCTCTTTTGTTTCCCTTTTCCTGCTCTAAACCCAAATGTTGTTCTCCTGGCCTTCAGATGGAGGTTGATAAAGCAGCCTGGGCACTAGCCCAAGACTTTGGAGATGCAGAGCAGGTACCCTATGCATCTGCAGGCTGCTGCCTCCCTCTCTAAAGCAGAAGACAAGAGCCGCACAGCTCTGTAAGGGATGGATGGTGTAACATATACACTAGAGATTATAAGGTGATCACATACTAAGATAGTGGAAACCTTTTTAAGAATAACCCCAGTTCCATTCCATTTGCTTCTAGTCTATTGTTGTTAGCTAGTTAAAGATCTGCAGCTAAACCATTTAATACAAATTATTAACTGTTTTAAAGAAACCTTAATGTATTAACAGCCCGTAAAACCAGACGCGGACTCTGGAATGAAGGCATAAACTTCTCTAAGATTCTCTGGACTTTGGATTTTGGTTTGGCAAATTATAGAAACAAACAGTGCAGATCCAGATCCAGACTTACAAATACATAATCCCAGTTAAATCTACTTGGCGTAAGGAACCTGGCCTCAGCAGCAGATCCAGCCAGCAAAGACACAGCAGAGGTCCCAGCGGAAACCTACACACTTTGCTTAGAGGTTAGACGCAGCCCAGCAGTCCGAAAGCAGAAATCCCGGTACTGCTGCTCTTGCAGTCAGCACCCTGGCACCGTAGGCAAGACACTTCATGTCTCCATACCCATGTGTCCTACTCTGTCCACCCACTCCTGGCTCCTCCATACAGCATCCTTCCCTTCTCCTTCAGCAAGACCTTTGGGAGCTGTTTCTGTACAGCTCCAGACACCATGTAATAAATTCATAACCTCACACCCCTGAATCCCCAGGCACCACTGCTGCGAGACAACGACAGCACTGAAAACCCAAAATGAACTGAATAACAAATACTGTTCGTTTTGCTCTCCTCAATAACCTCAATTGTGTGTGGCATGAAAATAACCCTGAGCAAACACACTGCAAACAGTGGGGATTTTGATGTTTAGCTTCATAGGCCAATGTTTCTTTTTTACTGAATAATCAGAGCTTACATGGAACGAAAACTAGACACCAGGGAGAGTGGGTAAGTTTATGCATTAATCAACAGCACGTTACCTCAGAGAGACCAGTGCAAGTTGCTTGCAGAAAATTATTGCAGCAAAATACCATTTTCTGATCAGACAGCCCTTTGCATCAGAAAAGCACCCCCAAAACAAAGCTTGCTACATCAATTGGCATGGAGAAGCTAGGGCTCAAAACAACTGCTGCTGATCTAATAAGCAGCTGACGTCTTTTTTTCCTTTATTCCCACCTCTGTTCCTTGCCTGTGAAATAAATAAGAAGAAGGAAAAAAAAAAAAAAAGATGCGTTCCTTCTTTGGACATGTATTTGCTCCCTGGCAGCACGGAGCAGGCAGGCGCAGGCGAGGCCACCTGCACGTCATCGGTATTTACACTTCCATTTCCCGCATCCCAAAGCCATTAACGCAGCCAGGCAACTAAATCACTGAAAGGTCAAGTGACACCTTTCCTCTCTGCAGACTCATCCCCAAAAGCCTCCGGCAGTGCGGCTGCCCCAGTAACTGTGCCAGCTGCGCAGGACGCACGGGCAGCTCCGCGTGCTGCGGTGTCCTGTGCTCCCCCACCTGTCCCACCCGCGGCGGGCACGTCCCAGATGTGCCCAAGTCCGCTAATGACTCGTTACCAGCAGCAAGAAGAGATCACAACTCATTTTGCTCTCTATAAACAGAGTAGATGATATTCCTGCTTTGTATGGGTGACGTGGGCCTGGCTGCAATTCATTAAAAACCAGTTTAAACACTATTTTTGGGTCAGGGATGTGATGGAAGATGCAGTGCGTCACAGTGGACGGAGGCATTATCACATTTCACTCCAGCAGCAGCGGTGCTGGAGGAGCTGCCCCAAGAAGACCTCGTCAACCTCTTCCTCAGGGGGCAGGAAGGCTGATTTGCCCATTGCATTTGCAATTACTGGAAAGTGTTGATCGTGTTTGGTTTTATGTGTTTAACAGGCCCTATGAAGTGTGACAGGGGCCATTGCATTTGCTTAAGTAACCTGCCTCTCATAATTCAATTAACTTTGCAAAAAATATATAGGAAGTGACTGAAATACCAATTTTGGACATTGTTTCCACTAGGCAGCCAGATGGAAAAGTACAGCCCAAATTTGAATGAAACAAACCCCGGCTAGAGGCTCAATAAATTCATCTAAATAACATCAAATAAGCCACGTGGGAAGGTGCTTTGCCCAGGAAGCTGTTAAAGGCAGTAAACCCAATGAGAGCTGAAAACACCAGACGTAACATTAACGCAGACTCAGTGAAGCAGAATAAGGTAACAAATAAAAAGCAAAATGAGGAATTGCCCATGTGCAGCACCAACCCACCAAACCCACCATCTCCACCACTTCCCCCACAGGAGAGCAGAGCTCCTGACTCCACAGCTTCAGCACTGGAGCACCCTGTCCTCTCACTGCGAGATCACATGGAAATCTCTCTGTTGGACTTTCAAGATCCTCTTGCAACTGGTTCATAAGAGTGCAGGTCACTCCTTCTTCTGATCACACAGGACATCTCACCTCTGGCTGAGAAGGACCTCTAAGAGGCCAGAGACTTGGGTTTTGTTTATCATAATCAGGGTCTTTGTTTTGAATTTGCATTGAGGTGAAGCCTTTAGATTTTTGTGGGTTTGCTGTTTAACACTTCGCAGACCCGCTGCCAGGAGCAGGCACCCAGGAACAGTTCAGCTGCCCACAGGCTCTGTAACCATCATTTGCTGCCCATCATCACAACCATCACTGGCAAGCAGAGGAGGCTCAGGCTCCAGCTGTCATTTCATCCACGGTAGCTGGCATGGAACCCCACCAAGCTACACAAGATGTGATCACCCTGGTAGCCCAAGCACAGCACTCATCTCGCATATGATTTTGCCTGGCGGTGCAACGTTAGGTGCCAATTGCTGGTGGGCTGCAATAGCCCATGGTACCGCTCTCCGTCGGCACAGCAGTTTTCTCTCATCCAAAATTCTCCCAGCTGCATGAAGTCTGCAGTGCCACGAAGCAGTCAGACAGATGCCGCGTTGGACACAGCACAGGACACAGCACCCCCCAACGGAGATATCAAACAAATGCCAATCCCTGCTCAAACCAAACCCAACAAACACATGACGAATAAGGTTTAGGGCATGAGTTAAACTGCTTGTTCACACCATGGGTGATTTAAAAGGTCAGAGGTCTGTCCGGAGCCTCACTGGCCCATTTGGCAGGTGCAGTTGAAGGAAAGCAGCCTACATGGCACACATCACCCTGGGATGTGAGCTGGTGAGTATCATATCAGCCATAATTGGCTCCTGAGCTCAAATAATCAATACCATTTCCAGCGAGGACAACAAACGTTGGCCGAAACCCAAATAAAGATTGAATTGCTGCTGCTGGAGTGCTATGAAATGCTGTAAGCACTGCGAGGTGGTGCTCCACGCGGCTCTCTTAGAATACCTTTGGGAAGATGCTGGCCAGATGATGATCTTCCAGCTCTTGGGTCTTTACAAGCAGCCAAGGTGGCCACAGAAAGCAGGGAAGGAAAATCTCCTGGTTTACAGCCCCAACCAAAGAGTCAGCCCGACAGTGTGGGTCTGCATAATGGTGGGAAAACAGCAACATTTTTCTGCCTTCATTTTCCACCCTGGGGACCCCTCAGCCTCATGCATCCTGTCTGGCTGGAGGCAAAGCACTGGGAGAGAGTCCTCCTGCTCTGGAGGAGCGCTGGAAAATGTGCAAGATGCTGGAAGAAAGTGCAACACCAGCAGAACTTTTTTTCCCCTTTCTGTACCTAATTTAAATGGGTTTAAATTTCTCATAAAAGGGTTACAGTTAAGGGGGGGATAACTGGAAAATGCACAGTTCCATAGCAGAAATATACCTCACTACCCACACTGATGTCTGGATCAGTGCTGTGCAAAGCACTGCCAACCAGAGGCTTCTTCCCTTCCTCCAAAAGAACACCCTGTGAGCTGTTTTCCGTGGACCTTCTTCCAACTTAACAGCAGTCAGATACCCACTTGAGGACACCTCTTAGCTTTCAGGTAAAACTGTAGATATATGATGGATTTATTGTAGTGCTTGGAGAGAAATGAAGGCGCTCAGCTGGTTTGTTTCTTTGGTGCGGTATGTTGGATCATCTCCTAAGCACTTATCTTCACTCAGTACACAAATTTTTGCATTATAGCAGAGTACTGCAGATGATGTGCTACTGTGCTACTCCTTGATTTGTTCTGGTACTCTGAATGAACCAATCGCTCATTCAATTCATCACTGTAGGACTTACGTTCACAGCCACAGCTAACTCCAAATGTTAAAAAAATAAGGAAATTAAAAAATACTGTGGATTTTTTGACCAGCCTTCTGGCTTTAGAGACCTTACACTGTACTTATTTCACCTTTTATAGCCTCCTTCTGCAAAAATGACAGCTAGACTCTTGCTTGTATTAAAAAGATAGAGAAAAAGGCTCCTGCAATAGCAGGACTCCAATGGCAGGCATTAAAAATAAAAGTACTGCCAACTGCAAAATTCATGATAAATTGGGGGAGCTGTCGCCAATGCCTCTATGTGGCAGCACAGTTTATGTATATATATTTTTAATAGGATTTTTATGTTTATTAAAGGTTCTCTTCCCACTGCCCAGTGGAAGCTTTTCATTGCTCTGCAGTTTTAAAATCCCATCTTATAATAAAGTGAGGGATTATCTCAGATTGTAAAGCCTGATCCAATGCCCAGGCATCTTTCCGACTTCTCTGTCAGCTTTATCACGCATCCACCGAGGAGGGGCTGGAGAGGCCACTGGGTGCTACAGCTGGGTGCTGCCGAGAAGAGCGTGCGATGGCCAAAGCATTAACGGGCCCATGGGGAGCTGGGATGCCCAAGGTAGGTTTCCAGCACCCACTGGTGTGGTTTCCCTGAGATCTAATGAAGTGCATGTGTTTGAACTGGACGTCTCTGCTCAGAAAACTTTTTAGGAATTTTTTATCCTTGAGGGCACCACGGAAACTGGCCACACCAGTTCAAAATCCTGGGCGGGGGAGAGTGGGAGGAGGATAACCACCTGAGCCTCATCTCTTTTGTAAAATTAGGCCAAGTAAACATTCCTTTAATGTTAGGAAATGGAGCACTCTGTTTCTCTCACTTTCAGAAAGCCGCGTGAAAGGGGATAAAGCACGGTAAAGATGTCATTTATCAGCTTCTATACTGTGCTAAAATCCAGAAATAGCTCTGAAGCTGGTCCAATGCCCAGCTTTGTGTGTCCCAGTCCTCACTACCCTGGAAGCACGAGGGTTATTCCTGCAGGATGCCCCGGTTCTCGCTTTGCTCTGCCGCAAGGACAAGCCGAAGCAATCCACCTCTATGCTTCCCCCGCAGGGACCCCACTAGGGCACCAAAATGTCTTGGGGATGTTACAATGCAAATCATAACCTTTCAGAGGATGCAAATACCCTTTCTTTGCACCTCAAAACATATATGCTGCCAGCTTCACACTGGGAGCAAAGACTTCTGCTGCTGCACAAATTCTAAACAAGCCCCACAGGCAGCTTGCAGCACGGTGCGAGATGGCTGCCAGGCGGAAAGTCCTTGGTGTCAGTTTGATTCGAGTGCCACAGGGCACTCCCACACCAAGGGACTTATCTAAGCACAATAGCTGGGCGAGATGAAAGCACACCGCTTGGCTTCGTGTTGGGAAACATGATGATTAGGTCCAAAAAGTTAATGCTTTTGTGCACAAGAGAAGGAAGAAAATCCCACAGCTCTGATTCAGCTGAAATCATCTCACATGCCAACAAGCTTGAACTCGTCATGGGAAGAGGTCGGCGTGCTCACAACCAAGCAGCTTTTGCAATTTTTTCCATTTATGCTAATGGTTTGGTCAGCTGCCACCCTCTTCAGAGGGCAATACCAGAGGTGATGGGTGCCAGAGGCAGGCACAGAAGACATCCCTGCGAGCACAAGTCGCAACATGAGGAGCGCAATGCGTCCCCAGCATCGCATCTCTGCCCCGCAGCATGCGCTCTGGCTCAGTCTCAAGAGGCATGAGCCGGCAGCGAGGCATCTCATCCAGCGGCACATCAGGAATTTTTAAAGCGCTGGTAGCTCTGAATGTTCATTAGATACCAAGCACTACCAGCAAATGGGATGGCAGGTTTCTCCAGGATACCAGTGGACCACCAAACCTCAATTTTTGTCTCTTTTATTGCTCTTCTTTGCGCATCCCAAATTTGTTCCTGATGGGATGCCCGGGCACCTCTGCAGGGCTGGATCCACAGCTGGGGAACCTCACCATCTCTAACTGCGTGCTTCTGTGTTTTTGACATTTTCTCCTAACAGAGCATGCAAAACTGAGGGGTTTTTATTCTAAACTCCCTCAACAGGGAAGCTGTGAAACCTGTCATCTCATTTTCCTATTTAGGTATTATCCCACTCACAAAACTGTCAAAGGAACATTGTTAGGTTCATAAACTCAAACACTCTGCGGTGAGGAAGTGACAGCTTGACATTTTATACATTTAACCTCAATGTTTCTGTGCCTCAGTTTCCTATCTATAAAGTGGGTACAACCCCCCCTATTTCTTCTAAATCTTGCTCTCAAGAAACAGCCGACCTGTTTAGCTGAGGCTTATATACATCTCACAATTGAAGCATTTCACAGTTAATGCAAAAATTAGCACTAGGTGGACAAGCAGCATGGAAAATTTCTGCCCAAAGAGGGAGTGTAGCAAAGAATTAAGTGTCTGAAAACAGGGCAAGAATGAAAGGAACTGGGAAGTTTTCCTCTGGCTTCTTTGAACATCTTTCCTTCATCATCGAGGGAGGAAGCTGTTGGTGCTAATGCTATTCTGGGGATATTAAGGTAGGTTTGAAAGGCAAAGGTTTCTCACTTTCCACTATCAAGACCATAAAAGAGAGAGAGACAGAGGGAAAGAAAGAAGAAGAAAACAAGAAGGAAGCAAGCAAGAAAGCATTCTAATGAAAACAAGCACCCAGCGCCTGTCAAAGTCTCACTCCCTGAGCTCTGGGCAGCCAGCGCTCGTGCAGCAGCCAGCATGGACCAGCTCTCCCCAAATCCACACCTCTAGGAGTGCTCCCAAAGCACGTCGAGCAATACAGCCATCTTCCCTCATTTCTCACATGAAATTTATCTTATACTGGTCCTTGTCTGCTGTTACAGATTTTCTTTCAATTACGCATTAACTAAACCTAAAAGGCTGTTTATGGGTTTACATTAGAATGGGCAAACATACCCAATGCAATTTTCCCATGTTTTCCTGACAATTCAATTCATACTCTACCCAGTGTAATGACCACTTTGAATTTCACGCTATTCATGTGACTAGGACAAATTACAAACACAGGGAATTACACACAGTGACCCCAGGTCCCACGTCCATCTGACAGAAACTACTGTTATTACGCACAAGCAAGGGAGTTCTCCAAGCCCTTTACTGGAGAGAAATTATAAACACATTCATCTCAGCTTTATTTCATAAAAATTGGGAGACACAAAAACCTGCGTCCAAGAGCACCGAGGTCACTTGGGGCATTTCTTCAGGCCCTGTTCTCAAAGAGAGAGAAATAGCTCCTAACCAGAGACATCAAGCGATTTAATACTGAATATTTCCAGCCACCTCGGGAGCTGCTGGAGAGACTGTATGAGCTCAGCCAGATCCACCAAAGCTTCACTGACCCTGTAAACCATTTGCAGGGGCATGAGAGTATTCTGAATTTTCAAAACAGCTGGAAACTTCTTACACAAAGTACGTACTTTTTCTAACCAGCCCCATCCACTATCCCATACAACACAACCATTTCTGCAGGCGCTACAATCAAGCAGCTCTCTAGCAAGGCCTTTATAAAAAGTTTGTGGGGAAGGGAGGGTACACCGCTGTGCAGCTTCTCCACTGTTATGTATCTGCCCACGTCTCTGCACGAAGTAGGAAAGTCTTTCTGACAGCGCTGGAGATGTCATACTCAAAGATGAAGAAGTCAGTGTATTTTTACCATTTACGGTACAGTTACAAGAAGACATCCCAGGCACAATGTCCATGCCCCGGGATGATGGAGGAGGACAGTTTGTTGCTGCTTCTCTTCGCCTATGCGGGAACACGTGCATCCCTTTCTCAGCAGATGCCAAACGGATCCTCACCTCTGCTGACATGGACACAGCCTACGTGGATTTTGAGGGATGAAATGAGGTAGACGCTGAGGGGTGGCACCTTCCTGGAAAGGTTAGTAGCTAGTCCATTAAAATCAGCAGAAGTGGCAATGTATTTACACTAGTTCCAGAGCTTGGGAAGGAGTACATGCTAATTAAAATTATTCTTTCTGCTCAGCACGTCCTCAACTGCATTTGTACAGAGCAGAGATGACGCCATGTGGCTGACTGATCTATTTACACCTCTGGAGTCCCCTGCTCAGCCCCATCCCTGTTTCCCAATTAAGGGTGCAGACAGAAATTTGGGCTAGTTCCAGCAATCGAATATGCCTGGCACACCACTGGGACTGAAGAGACAAACCAGTGACTTTTACCCAACATAACCTGTTCAGGATCTCTCTGCTGCCTGAAAACAGGCAAGCAGAGGAACCTGAAAAGCCCATTCCTGGGGAAGAGCTAAAATAAAGTGAATATTGTTGCTGGAGCCTGTTGTGAATGCAAAAAGCCAGCAAAAACCAGGTTAAAACTGTCTGCCGCTTTTTCTGACTTTAAGAAGCGGAGGCAAGAAGTGCACTGTGTTCAGAAATGCACCCGTTCCTGTGCAGCCTCTGGGTCTCTGGCCCGGGCATGTTCTGTGTTCCTGGAAGCAAAAGGGTGGACAGCCCACCATGCACATGCACACATCAGGTCCGACCCAGCACTGCTGCTTAATTCAGGCTTGGCCAGAACCGGAGTGCCCATAGCCCGGCAATGCTCACCAGCTCCGCACAGCCCCAGCCAGCTGCGAGCCCACGTCCCCCCACCATAACGAAGGTACCGCTGTATTTGCAAAGACATCTCCTGCACCTGTTAAGAGAGAAGGCATGGCTGAGAGCTTGTAAATTATGTAATTCAAAGAGAATCATGGCACTGCAGATAGGGAATAGAAAGCTTCTAGATGTGCCTTTACTGTGGATATCAGCACCTCGGGGCTTTTGCTGGCTCCCCAGCTGGTCCTGGTCACTGAAACACCAGTGGCTGCAAGAGTGATTTTAACACTTTGCTCTTTTCTTGCAGGGATGGGGCCGTGTCTCTACACCCCAGGCCTCTGTCAGCATGGGCTACATTTCTGCACGTGCTCGGCATACAGATCTAGAAAGCAGAGCCAGAATTAAAGAGCAGCTGGCCGCCAAGGTGGTGAACAGAAAGCGCAGCAGACAAAGTTGTCCCACCGCACTCTGCCTTGCTGGTTTTGACCTAAACTATCTAGATGTTGACAGATGCCCTTCCACATTGGAGATGTGGGTCCCTTTCTCTGCACAGCACCCCGGGCCCGTGGACAAGGTGTTTGCACTTAGTTATAGCAGGAGCTGCCTATGGCAGGGAGTCCTCCAGCAGAACACAGCTCGCTTGTACAACTGTGCTCCTGGATTTGGTGAACATCCAAATCGCCACTGAACAGCAAGCAAATATTTGCACAAGTTCATGGAGGCTTTTTATGGAAGAAAGGAGCAATGATATTTAAAAGACGAATACAGTATGCTGCAGGTAGGAAGATTTTTGTAATTGAAAATATGTGCTGAGGTGCTGGGGAGCCTACACAATGCTAACTTTCATCAATATTCAGAAAAATAAGTGAAATATGTTTCTTCTTATTCCCACTGCTTATTTCTCTTTTAAATATGGGGGAATTAGAGTATGTATCAACTACACATTGGAAAAAGTGAAACTGCTGATTTCCCGCAGCATTTTAGCACTGGTGTTTCCTGGAGCAGCTAGTTCTCAAGATGAATACTCTTCTGGCTGCAGCAAGAGCATATTCTCTTTCTCCCAGGCTTTTTTATACTCCTTGCCCAACTGGATGCTGGCTTAGGGGTAAGTAGAGCTGCAGGCTGTTTCACAGATGCCCCATCCCTGCCAGACAGAGACAGACCGCACGCAGGGATGCTGGGGCAGTGGCAAGAGTTGCAGCATTGCAGATGGATGCTGTGAGTCCATCACAGTGGTCTGGCCCCAGCAGACATGGCTGACCTGCCTTACTCTGCCACTAGCTTGTGAGGTGACCTTGAGCACATCATGTCCTCTCCCTTACCTGTGTTTCCCTTCCACATTAAGTATTTGGTTGCTAAAGTCCTTCTCTCTTGCAATACGTATGTGAAATACTGGCAGCACAGAGCACTGTGGTTCCTGGGTGTTACAGTAATAACACCAAAAATAAGCGCAGGAGATGTGACTTGGCCACCCGTCCTGGTGCACTTAAAGGAAGCAGCTCCCCTTTATTTGCCTCTTGGTATTTTCATTCCATGCTGTTCTCCAAAAGCCACCTGTGTCTGCAGCACCGTGGCACTCGGAGCCATTCCCAGCAGTGCCTGTGCCACTAAGGTGAGGGGTCTCCACGCCTCCTCTTTCACTCTGAAGTAGGAAAAAGAGCAACAGCTGCAGAAATCCAAGCAGTTGCTTTTTTCTCCCTCCATTAGGCTCCAACCTAAAACCAAAACAAGTGACTCCTTTGGTCTGCATCTGGAGAGCAGCTGGATCCCCTTGCATTAATGAAAGGCCAGGATTTCCCAGGGGGGAAAGAATGTGTTTGCAATGCAAGTTCCCTTTGCAGGAGAGAGATCTTCATCCATGTGAAGCACAATATATTTCCTTTAAAATCAGCAAATATTCCTCTCGATCTCAGCTTCCCCATCTTCAAGCAAAGAATTAGTGCCCCTGTGTCGACTCGATGAAGACCTGAACTTGACAATTGCCAAGGGCTGCACTGCAGAGGCCAGAAATACTACCTGGAGTCTCTGCTTGTCCCACACCAACCACTGATACACACAAGCAGTGACACGTTCTGCTGCACATCTACCAGACCTGCTGCAGCCCAAGCTGCTTCACCAGAGGTGCCCAGCACAAATCTCTGAAGACCCACGTGGACCCACGCGCCCAACCCTCTCCCTTCCCTGGCTCAGTATTTAGTATCTGGTGAGTGTATGCAGTGGGCTTGGCAGGGATTTTGCTGCTATGACTGTTTTTCCCTGGCCTCCTGGAAGCCCCCAGACTGACTGTGGTCCTCAGCCTGAGCCTGAAATGAAGGTTGTAGCAAGAAGAAAAGCCTGGTGAAGCTGTGCCCCCAGCGAGTGCAAGGCATCGCTGCTCCTGGAAGCGCTGCTGTGGTGCCGTGTTCTGCCACCACCTGAAACAGAGCGAGAGTCTTGCGTGCATCCTGGGTCATGTCCAGAGCCACACTGCATACAGCAATGCTGGAGCGGGGCTCCGCAAGGCAAGTACCTTTACATGAAAATGTCAAGCTCTCCAGCTTTTGAAGTTGTTTTTCTAGATGTCTCCCTCCCCTTGTTCCAGTTAAAAGATGTGGAGTAGAAGACATCTTTCTTGGAGATGTTCTGGATACACACCGTGGAGCCAGACCAGAGGCAGTTTCAACAGTGTCCAATGACAGACGATCACAAAGGTCTGTTTTTTGGGTGTTCCCATCTCACTCTGAGACTACAGACTGGATCCAAAGCACTGCCCAAACAATTACATCAGTTTAAAAGGGACTTTCAGGGCAGTGCAGACGTATCTGCATATCTGCAGGCAAACCAGAGAGAAACCTGGGAGTGCTGGCTACCCAAACCATCATCGTGAGGATGATACCTGTTTGCCACTTGTCATCTGAGCCCATCATCATAAAAACCAAAGACCCTTCCTGGCTGCCAGCCATGCAGACCAGCTGAGCTCTGCTCTGTCCCTGTCTCCTGCCAGTGCCAGGCACGCAGGTGACACAGGATGGTGCCGGGAAAAGGATTCACAGCAGCTCAGCTTCCAGTTTGTGAGATGTTTCTTTCTTTCTACCTCCCCTTTCCTACTTGATCTGTGAACTTGTGGATAGACAGAGGGGGTATTTCAGTACTTTCTTTGAACTGGGAAAATCTTTCCTTGGCTGGGAGGTGCCAAACTGTTCCAGAGGTGTCATCAATCTTCACCATTTCTGGAAAGCCAAGTACGCAGGTGCGAGGGCTGCACACACTCACTCAGGCAGATGCTTTTGAAACAGCAGCACAAGAAACGCTACCTTTTCTACAGATGAAGTCCTTAAAGCTACGGCTTAGTGAGCACGAGCCGGCATCCCTCCAAAGGCATGGTGCGAGGCACTAGCGGAGAGCAAACCTGCCCCTCCTGCCAAACCAACAGATCTGCCAGAGGGACGGGATTTACCAGCCAGCCTGGGACTGCAAATGGTGCAAACATCTCCCCCCTCCTACCTGGTTACATGCACGCCCCAGAGTTGTCCTCCACCTCTTACCCAGCCGGGCTGCAGCATTTCGTAAAAAGCGGCCTGAGCCACAGGCACCTCCTCTGACCCTGTAAAGAAGGGGCTGCTTTTCTGGAGGGAGATAGGTGTTATGTTATATTTCACTTTTCGAAATCTGCTTATGATTCAGGGGTAGACAACTGCTATTCATTTCTACTTATACACACACCCCCCACCTGGAGACAAGGCTGCTCCCAGCAATGGGATGCAAAGCTCATTCTGCCCTTTATCCACCGATGCTGCTGCCCCGGAGGGGTGCACCTCCCTGCGTGCAGCCCCACCAGCACCCGGCCGTGCGCTCCCCTTTGCCCCCCCCGTGCGCTCCCCTTTGCCCCCCTGCCCTGCTCCCTGCCCAGAGCTGCCACACCAACCTTGCCCTCTTCCCTGGTTAGCAAAACAACCACTGATTTTTTTTTTAAAAGATATGAGAGCAAGTCCTCCAGGTAAACCGAACCTGCGCATGCAAGCTAGGGAGAGCAATGAATGCAGATGAGTTTATTTTTGCATAGCCTCCTACCACCGGAGCACCGGGAGCTGCTAACATTACATCACCGAACACCCCCGCCCCCTCGGCGATCAAACCCTGCAAAGGCACAACGCTTCTGCTGGCGGCTGCTGGAAGCAATAGCCATAGGAGAATTAACTCTTTGCTGTGCAGGACGCATGCTGCACTCTCCAGGGGCTCGTAGTTACCCAGGGCTGGTTTTTTGTGGTTAGCTGTTACAGAAAGGGCTGGCCGAATCCTCCGAGATGAGCAACCCCAGCAACATCTGCCTCCAAGTATTTACCTAACAGAGCCAGTATTTACCTAACAGCACAAAGAGTCTGAGTTGCTCCCAGTCTGTCCCAAATGTAGGACTGAAGATGGGCAAGAGAAGGCACCTGATATCCCAAGGAACACACTAACAGTTCTGATAGAGAGACATGACTGAGCAGGACTTTCAATTCCCACCCACAGACTTCAATTACACAAGAAACGGGTATTGTTAGTGTCAATTTTCCTCGAGACCCACGTGGCCTGACGGAGCAGCCGCCGACTGAGACAGAGGCACAGGCATCTTGTCAAGAGCAATACAAAAGCTTTTCTTTGCAGGAAATTAAAAACAAGGAAACAAACACCAGCACTTGCGTAAGCCCCAGACTGGCTCAGACAGAAAATTACCTTGAGACTGTTTGTGTTCCAGATCAATGGATCAGGTGGCACGGGGCAATTAGCACCTTGAAATTATTCAGCAAGCCGAGGGGTGGGAATTTTAGGGGAGGGTGGCGAGGGAAGGGTGAGAGCAAGCAAGAATAACAATAGATCCTTCTGGATACAAAAGTCAACACTTGGCTCCGGCTGAGCCCAAGCTACAATGTGAACGTGGCTGTTGGATGCTTTTGCAACCAGGCAAAAGGGGACAAGGGGGAGCTGGAGGGGCTGCTGACACTGCACCCTGGGAATGGTACGAACGTGGAAAGCAGAGCAATTTTCTTCTGGCTGGGACTAAAGATATCTACCCAGTTATACCACAAGCCTATTTTCTGCTGTACCCAGCACTCCAAGCAAGGCAAAACTACTCTGTAAACAGATCCTAGCTGTGCCAGGTATGTGGATGGGCGCAAGGTGCAAACTGGCCACAAGGCAAACACTTCAAGCAGGTATCAGCTCAGTTAGGGCTCTGCCCAGGTCTGTGACAAGGCTCAGGACCAGCCCCTTTCAGAGGAGCGAGCATCCTTGCAGGGGCTGGGTGGCCCTCTCCAACCACGCTCCTCGGCAGCAAACACACCAAAAACCTTAGTCGTTCTGGATGTTATGAAGATATTGGTCTGATTATTCCTGCCACTGTTAGGAACAGGAAAAATCTCATTATTTCCTGTGTGCTGACATAGTACTCACATATACGTAACATGCTTTACTGCTGCTATCCGAGAAGGAGCAGGGAGGGAAGAAGGGATGACTGTGGCTGGCTCCAGTGTAACCTCTTTTGTGGCCCTTCTTTCAGCAAATCAAATCTCCAAACTTACCCAGGAGAAATGAGACATTTGCTCAGCTGGGCCTTGTTCCCCAGCCCACTGGGACCAACAGGAATCATCCCCTCTCCCCGTGACCCTGGGAAGCACACGTGGCCTTTGCTATGGGACACAGGGGCTTTCTCCACCATTCCTGAACACCAACCCACAAAAAAGCCAGCTACTAAAGACATAACAAGGATTAAAGCAACTACATGAGAAAGCCTTGCTCCTTTCTAACAGGTCTCCTGCCTTCTATTATTAATCCAGGATGAAAAGAAAATGACCTCTGTCCAAACAGTTTTCTATTATCACGAATGTGTTTGCATCTAATCTGAACACGGGGAGTCCAAGGCAAGCTGAGTGCAGAACTCTTTCAGGCACTGATGCTCTTAACACTTTGAAATCATGCTAATCTGATAAGGCACTGAGGGAATTATGCAAGTAAACAAAGTCAGGCCCTGATAAGGAGTATTAGAGATAGGGCACACCACATATTTAGTGCTCGGAGGGAGGCAGGCAGCAATGGCTCGCACAGTTCCCCGCAGCCCTGTACAGGGGAAGCTGCGGCAGGTCCTGCTCAGCAGCCGGCATTGGGAGGAAAGTCAGCCTGCCCCAAACGCTGATGGCTGTAGCCCATGACAAGGAAAATTAAACAGCAGGACGCGAGCGCTGCTGCTCACAGCTAGATTTGCCTGAGCATTAACATTTGATCACAGCACTTCCTTTGCCAGGATGCAGAGAGATGCAGAAGGAGGGCAGGCTAGAAAGCAGGAATAAAAATGGCCAGGATATAAGGGTTAGCTGCAAACGGGAGGTAGCAGGTTTTTTTTCTTGCCGCTGCATGGTTGGTTGGTGTTTGGCAAAACCTGAGCCCTCTCTGCATTCCAGGTTGCTGGTAACACTTCAGCTTCATGCTTTGTGAAAATGATGGAGGAAGGCTACAAACTGCTGCCTGTCCTCCTGCCGTGCCGGCTTCGCTGGGAACTCGCCTCCTATCTCCCTGCAGAGTCCTCCATAAAAACAAGCCTCACAGTTGGAAGAAAGCTGATCTAAGGCACGACTCCTAAATCAACTTTCTAATTTAGGGGCAATTTTTCAAAAGCCTCTCCCCACCCTGGGACACACAAAGCCTGATTTTGCACAAGCCCGGCGGTGCTGGCGCTGCTCTGGGATGCAGTACCTTGGAAATATCAGGCTGCAAATCACAACCCCAAAGCAGATGCACCCCAGAGCAGCAGACGCTTCCTATGAAGTTTTGGTTTTTGTTACCTTCTTTGTCTCACTTTCCTTATTCATATAATGGGGATACGAACCCTGTCGTTTCAGGAATGCTTGATGAGTGATTAATAGCTGCAAAGCATTTGGAAGGTAAAACGGTCCGGGTAATTATTACCCTGAGCGACAAAGAACAAGACAGTTCAAGAGTACACACTGATAGATTACAACATCATATTACAAGGGAGCATCCAAAATCTCCCAGCAATTCCTGCTTGAGGGACCAGGTCTAATGCTGTATGTCGTGAGAGATGCTATGGCATTTTCAACTCTTCTTCAGCATTTGATTCTATTATTATTACTCTTACGGTAATTGCCAGCAGAAAAAAAAGAGATTAATGGGTTGAGGAGAAAGGGAAGACAGGCTCCAGGAGCGGCTCACACTGACAGGATGAGGCAGGAATAGCTGCTCTCCCACCACTGGCTCCCCTTGGCATCTGCTGTCTGGAGCATGATGCAATGGGAGCAATGCACGGGAGGAAGCCTGGTCCCCTTGATGTGTAATATGGGACTTTTCCCTAGAGCAGGAAAGGGTGAACAGAGACACAATACCTCTCCCATTTCCCACTCATCCATTTGCACAATAATTGCAGGAATCCGAGATCCTTGAGAGCTTTTCCTCTGCCTCCAGCAAATTTGGTTGAAACCAGCCAAGCAGAGAGACTCATTCTCTGCATACGTGCAAATCTCACTTTCTTATGGAGAACGTTGGTGTTCCTGAGACAGTCAGGGTTTTGGGTAATCCAGCGCTAAGTGCCACCGAAACAGCAGCGTTAGTAGCAATTTAAAATGAGATGCTTTCCACGCCAGGCTGTATACTTTGGAGGCAGCCAGTTCACCCAAACAGGATTACGACAGCTCAGGATTTTACTTCTTTATTTCCACTCCCTTAACCATGAGATCAATGCAGCCAGCCTCAGAAGAAATAGGCACAAAATTCACTTACGCTGAGACGGGTCTGAAGCTAAAATGTATTTTTCCTCTCTTTCTTCTGAACATTCAAGACAAATACAAATATGGAACAGGACTGACACTGGAAAGCAAATATCATCTAGTCACCCACACAGACCTCTAACAAGCACTTTACTGCGTAAGTGAAAATCCCCTGCAAAAGCAGTTTAGTTCAGGGGAAGGAAACCTTTAGGAGAGTGGTAGGAGAACTCCCTGACCGCTCATTTGTGGGAAATTAGAGGTAAAAACAAAACATACAAGGGAAACCAGAATGGTTTAAGTGGGAAACCTCCAAACTGAGGAAGCAGTTGGGCTGCGGTGGCCCGCTAGCACATAAACATATAATGTGCTTGTGTGCATTTATATACATGCTCCTATATATAACACATAAGTATGCCAGCTTCTGCACGCACAGCCACGCTCTCCCCTCCCGACCAGACCCATTTTCAGTAAGTATCAGGCTTGTAGGACAGGCAATTTGTCTTCAGGCCACACATGTGAGCTAGCATCAGGAACATTTGTCCCCTTTTTGACCCCAGCATGTTGGTTCATTCTATTTATGTGTTTTTGACCTGTAACCCAAACCAGAGGTTTTGGCACTGTTGCTGGAAGGTCAGGGAAGGACCACAGAAGAGCAAGTCCCAGGCACAGAGCCCTTGCAGAGCATGATCCATCAGCTGCCTCCGACAGGAATTTGCTGTGTTTTGAATTCAAAGAATCTCTTTCAAAAACAAAAAACCCACTCAGACCTCCATGCCAAGATGGTAAAGCTGGCAGCCCAGAGCTGGTGGAACAGCACAGGGAGCATCCCACGTTCAGACAGGGCAGCCAACCTTACAGAGATGCTCGGCCACGAGACCTGCGAGAAGGTCCTGGGGAGAGGGAAGGGATGGAGTGAGATGGAAAAGGCAGATTCATGCAGGAGGAGAAACACCCTCTGAGAACAGGCTCTATTCCTGCCCAGCACCAAGCATGCTGTTGGACAGCCGGTTTATCAGCATTGCCTAGGGCAGGAGGAAAGTGCCTGCAGAGCTGATGGGGAGCTAAGAACCACTCCCTGGATTTCCTTCTTCCTCAAAGGACTGTAAAAGACAGTTCATAACTTAGACCCTACTTCCACTAGGTGCCAGTGAACATCCCCTGATGATTTCTGGCACTGTCTTGTTGAAGGATTTGGTAAGAGAGTCCAGGACATGTGCCAGAAAGGACAGGAGGTTCAGCCAGGAGGATGGCTTTGGTCCTGAGCCCCTGTGAAACAGTCAGGTGAGGCTGAGGAACAGGAGACAACTACATGAGAAAGAGCCATGTATATCAACAGTGTGGGGAAAAACACACCAGGGTGAGGCTACCAAATACACGTTCTTTTCATGAGTTCCCAAGCAAACTCATGCGTATACATGTTAGATGTCCTAGGAGAAGCCATCGGGGCGGGAAGAGCTATGGGGCTGGGTTTTCAAATGATGGAAGAGCACAAATCTTGAAGGGATGGCACTTAGGAGTTTCCAGCAGTCCTATTTCTAAAGCCCTAATTCCCACATGTCTGAAGGTCTAGAAAAGAAGGTGAATACAGGGGCCAGGAGCTTCCCCTTGCACGGGGCATATATTTAAAGAAGCAACAGCAGAGAAGAGTTGGGTTGTATATTCCCTGCTGGAGACAAACCACAGAATCCTGTTTTTCAGTGCTCAGGTTTAAAAAAATCCCCCAAACTTGACAGTTCGTGCCTATTGATCTCACAAGACAGTACCAGAGGATTTTGTCATTACAAATGCTTCATCATAGGATCACCCCTCCTGCAGCTTCTCATCCCACAGTGGGAACAGCCTTTCCTGGGAAGGGAGAGTCCCCACAGGATTAGAGCATTTCGTGGATTAAGGACACACTCCCACTGCCTCCCTACCTTTTCAAATCACGCTATTTATTGAACAGGCACAAGTGATGATACCAGAAATACATACGATGGTGATTTTCCCTGGGTGGATAATAGCATCTTCTCTCCTCTGGAGGCCCACCTCCGGGCTGCGTTGTGTATCAGCAACCAGGCACTCCCCTGGCCGCGGCGGGCGCATCGTCACCGTTCACCCACTCACGTGCTGGCACGTGAATTTTCTGTTTAATAAACTTTCCTGCAGTTTGTGTTTCTCGGTAACCCTGTGGTAGTAGTCATGGTGACAAAACTGGGGTCCTTGGCAACACACCAATGATGCTGCAAATCTACGATGACTAATCCTAAAAGCCTAATTTGCAGAACTCATTTAAATGCTTAAAGATATGCAGGTCACCGCAGGGGTCGATTTAATGGCTATGGCATATTTGGTGGTGAGGCAGTTGTTACAGGAGGAGCAGCCAGGGCATCTTCTGGTCATAAAATTAAGTGGATTTTTAATGCAAGATGTAGACTAAAGAGATTAAAAGGAAAGCACAATTGAAACATAGGCACGATAACAAACCCAGCTGATTTCCAGTCAAAGAGCTGGTCAAAGCTTCCAGATGAAATGCTGTTTTAAATAACAATCCCACACAACAATATCGCTGATACAGTACTGCCTGGTTTATTTGTGCCTATTCAGAACGTAATGAATGCTCTTCTCAACACGTCTTGCCCGTGAGTGTGCAAAACCACGGTGCAGCACAGCCAATTCCCCAAATTGGCCCCATTAAGGGCACACAGAAGATGCAGACTGAGGACCTACCAGTGCAATGGTTTCCAGCTTCACCAGGATGGCCGATGGGCCGAGCATCTGCCCTGCGCCGCCTTCCCCTGTGAATCTCCCACAGGGCAGCGCACGCAGGACAGCGGCTCTCGTTACCTACTCAACGTTTCAGACTTTCAGCTCTTTGCTGGCACTAAAAAATTCATGGCCACATCTTCAGTTAATATGCTGATGATGTCACCGAGGGAAGAGTGCCAAAGTAAGTATATTGCTATAACTGTGCTTGGCTGGACCAACGAGGCAGCGTTAAAGCCATTGGCTCTTTTTTCCACAGCTTTTACATTTCTCCTCTCCAACTGTCTGCCACCTGGCATTTAACACACATAGGCACAAGGAAATGGAGAGTGGCTTCTGCTAACACACGCATCAGCAAAAACCCCTTTGCACAGGCTCTCTCCCTCTTTATACAAATAAAGCAGTAAGGACTGTCGACAATATCTTACCCCACAGAAAGCAAATCACACTGGCCTGAGGCTGTAGAGTCCTAAATCTTTATCCCATAGTGCTAATCAATTATCACTCACCTAATTTGTTGTGGTTTTGAGTAAGCATTCACATCACTTTACGCAGCAACTACCAGAGACAAGCATCAACACACACCCAGGGCATGACGTCTGATCACACAGTGATATGATTTCCATGTCCTGATCCACTGCCTTAACCCACTGCCCTTCCTACACAGGCACCTTCCAGGAGAAAGACTTCTTTCATCTGACCAGGAGCTGGGACACGAAGCACATTCATGTGGCAGACAGTAGTCAGCTTTAGTTAAAAGCAAGCAGACAAAAATGTTTGGTAAAATCCTAGTTCTCCTTACTTATCAGGATTTCCCCCTCCTTAAAACTGGATGTAACATAACTGCACTTGCCACTGTGGCTGACACACAGCCAACTCGAGCGCAAGGCACTGTTGGTTCCCTTCATTAGTTTGTCAACGTTTCTGTTCCTGCAGAGGAAATCGAGTTTAACCAGGAGTTATCTCCACTCATACTTCATTATATTGCTGTAATAAAGCAATAGCAACAACAATAATTACTATGGGTACTAATGACTTCTACTGCACCTTCAAGAGCAAAATGCGCCACACGTATGTAATGCTTGCTTGGATGCAATCAAGATGCTTCTTGGGTAAAGTCATGCAAATCAAAGGCTCTGTAAGTCTTGAAGATAGACTCAACCTTTGCTCTTTTGAAAACAAAACCCCTTGCTGATCCCACTGGAGCCTGAACCAGTGATCGTGGAGGGCTTGGACAGTTAGATACGATCTCTGGTCACCTAAAATAGCACCTGTGACTCCTGCAATGGAAGCATTAGTCTCCTTGACCACAGAGGTGCCACAGCTCATTAACAGGATGCATCTGCTATAGTAAGAAACCTGAATATAGATTTATGCCATTGATATTGACATTCTGGTCTTAGTGCTTGGGTATAGAACAGCACGACGACTGTTTTCAATGATGAGGAACAGAAATGGCAACGCCATACACCAATTACAGAAAAAGATTGGAGCCCAAACCCCACTTTCTGAATCCCTATGTGTCAATATGTGATCCAACTGAAGTTGCTTCAGCCATGGCTCAGTTTCACCACTGGTGATAACAGATCTAGTTACCCTCTCCCAGTAGTACTGTGAGGCCTTAATTAAAGCACTCATATAATTTTGTGATACACAGTGTCATTTACAGTGTTGTAAGTCTCTATGCAGACTGAAATCCTGGATATGTGGATGTAAAGAGGCTTTTGCTCGTGGCTTTTTCAGCCAGGACTATTTGAGCTTCTCTTGTCAAAATAACAAACCTTGCAGGGTCTCCATCAGTGGCACAACTCACTGCTGCTGCCTGTGTCACCTCCCTGCAGCTCCTCCTTGGGTCACCTCCAGCAGCCTGTCACGTCCCCACGTCCTTGTCCCCTGACCCTGTCCAGGGGATCACAGCTGATGCTCACTCCCCTGTCCCAGAGAGGCTGCCACTGTCCTCGAGCCCTGGCCAAGGCACCACCATCTCACAGCTCTGCTCAGCCTGGGCGGCAGCTCTGCCCCTCAGAATGGTGCTCCAGGCCCTGCACAGCCACATCAACATTATGCTACAGAAACTAAGGGTAAACCATGGTCTGTATCGCACTTCCCCAGTGCTGAGTAAGAGCACCTTGGGGGTTTACTCCATTTCAGCAATTGCAGCTGGGCTGAGCATTTGGGCATGGATGTCAGGTCCTGCTGGCAGTTGGGGGGGGGGGCTTAAAGATGGAAAAGGCAACATACTTTTAGCTGCAGCTCAGCTACAGGAGAAGAGCTCCCTATAAAACACTGCCTATGAAGCTGTCGAGTTTTCGATGGCTGCTGCATGAGCAATTGCAAAATCTATTCCCTGCTACGCTTTACGCTCACCTCCTCCTGAAAACCCGGTGTCTACCACGGACATTTAAAGCTCAGCTGAACAAAGCATTAAAAAGGGGCTGTGTGGACCGATGGCGTGGTCAGTGGGGTGTGCAAAAAGGCGACTTGAAGAGGCATTTACCATTTGTAAAACTCCAGGTAGAAGAGAAAAACAAGATTGGAGAAAAAGAGGGATAAGAGATAGAACAGGTTGCTGTGTGGTCTAGGGGACTTGTAAGCTCTTCTCAACATCTGCAGAAGGGTTTGAATCCAGAACGAGAAACCCTGGGACAACACTAGTTAAATGCTTCAATGAATTGGAAGTTATCTTCCAGTATATTTTTAGTTGGCACCAACAGGCATTACATAATGGCTATTATATAACAGCACTACAGCTACAAATACTCTCTTTTGGGTTTTTTGTTTGTTTTTTCTCTCTCTCTCTTTTTTTTTTTTTTTTTCAAAATCTTCTCCTTAGTGGGGGATTGATCAATAATTGCACTTTCCATCAAACGAGGGAGGCAAATCCTTAGGAGAAAAATCAAATAGAGTAAAAATATTGTTACTAAGCCTGTGAGTGCTTCTCTCTTGCCCAACCTCGAACAGAATTAACTATTCCCAGAATAGAAATTCCACTAAGGCTTATCTGTAGTTTAAAGGGACAGGCTGTGATCCTGTGCAGACACTAAATTTCTCAATACTGGAGGGTTTTTTTATCTCATAGTGATGATAGCTCAGAAGACAAAAATAAAGGAGGGGGGGCACTATGTAAGAGATGCTGAGGAAAAACTGAAGGAGATTTTCTTTATCTGCTAGCAAGATCATTGCCCATTGGTGCTCCTTTAAAATCTTCCCCTGGCATATTTTTTATCTTTTCTTCCTAACAGCCATACTGGCAAAGCAACAAGAGACTTTTGCTTCCGAACTAGGTGCTACATGAAAAAAAGAAAGTTTCCAAAAGCTAGGAATATTTCCTTTCCTTTTTTCGTATCTCTGAACCTAAAGAGAGCTGAAGCAGGCGCTCTGCCTCTGAATGCAAAAATAAAAATCAGTTCAGTGGCACACCACGAGCTCCCACATCACGCCGCCCTACGGGCTTAGGCAAGGGCTCACTCTGCTTTTGTTATCCCAGCACAGAGCCTCTGTGACAAACACAGCGCTCTCAGTAATTCTGCCTTTTTCAGGCTGGTCCTCTTTGAAAGAAATGAGCTGATTCCAGAAAGAGCAAAAGACATCATCTGACAAATAATCACCTTTTTGCTAGCAAGCTGCTCCCTTCTGCCGTTTCACTCTCCCACCTCCCCAAACCCGGTAATGCCACTGATGCTCTCCTGACTCGCGCTAGGTTTATAAATAAACCAAACCCTGGACTACCTAGATGGAAAGGCATCGTGCTGAGCGCATCGCTGGGTGTCACACATGGGAACAAAAACAACCCTGAGAGAGCAAAGAAGGAAAAAATACAAATGCAGCTGCTTGGAGAGCACTAAGTCAATTCAGAGAGAGGCTTTTTGGCTTTAAAAGCTCTTGCGGCACACAGCAGACCCCACTCCTGATAGCGGCTCCGAGGGCAGTGATTGCAGCCCAGTGCAGAAGGACAGACTGGCAGGGCCGATCATGTGAACATGAGAAAAAACCCCAAGGAAGCAGGACAAAGAGGGAGCAGAAGGGATAAAAATTAGTTAGCTGGCATGACAGTGCTACGTTTGGGCTAAAGTAATGCAATTGGGGGAGAAGGAATAGCTTACAAAAACTTATCAAATCTACTAAGGTATATTATTACATGGGGAATACCACCTTGTTCTGTTTTGTGGGCTTCTGACACCTAGCTATTATGATCTTCAATAATTAAGTTGAGAAAAACGTAATTTGCTGGAAAAGCTGAGAAGTTGTTTGAGCTGTGAAGATATGAATGCATGAGACTCCTGCTCTGCAGTGCTCTGCGAGTGGTCCCTGCTAACCACAAAGAATACAGCCATTTGTCATTCAGGACTGAAAATATTAGAGAAACAAGTGTCAAAACAAGCAAAAGCAGTAAGTTTACTTGCATTTGTCAAAGTTTTCTCCTTTATACAAGCCATTAAGGGATTTTACAATAACCGATCACTTGCAGCACTGGGAAATAATAGCAAAAACATGCTTAACTGAGACAAACGTTCATGGTTCTCAGGAGAAATGCTCCTAATTCATTTCAAAGCTACCCTGCCCTGCTGAGCCTCCAGCTCTAGGTGCTCAGGATAAAGGCATTTGGTACAGGTTCAGATGCAGTGTTGTTTCTGCCATTGAGTGCCCTTCTCAAGATCAAAGCTCTGAAGGCAAACATGGCACATCTGCTAAATCCCTTGTTAATGAACCCTTCTACATGGCTGTACATACATATTGGTAGCTTGTTCATGCATGTATGCAAATGGGGAGGGAAAAAAAAAGACGTCCTCAGGAATCAACAGCTGAACATACGGTCGGGCACTGTTTATCAAACAGACGATTGCAGTTGCTGTTGCAGCACTTCTCTTTGAGTCGGCAGCAAACAGCCTGTCCGCAAACAGTGCGGCCACAATGGGAGCACGCTTGGGGGTCTTCCTGCCATGGGGACTCGCTGGGGAAAGAAAAGGATGTTTAATTTAAAAGGAAGGGAGCAGCGTACAGATCTGTGTGAACTTGTAAAAATCAGGTTTCACTCTGACATACTCAAAGTTTGGCCAAAGAAAACCAGCTGAACTTGATGAGGACAGAACAGCACAGCCCTTCTCCATCAGGAGCTTCCTTTGTCCAGCTCCCCATTAATCCCAGCCAGCGGGGAGGGGGAAGAGCTGCTAAAAAGGGGCTCCATATGTACCTCCTGTGCTCAAGGACCAGACTGGGGCAAAGCCCAGAGTGGCACTTCTGTGATGTGCTTGGGACACTGCAAACAGCCTGGCAGGAGGAGGGAGAGCAGCAAACGCTGCAGAAGGGACTCCTGGACTTTACCCCTGCTCTGCCACAGGTGTGTGCTCACATCTGAGCCCAAACCACTCACCCTACCAGACCAGTGTCCAGGAGGTGACACAGGCAAGTAGCTCACTCTTTCCCTTGCCCCACTTGACCTCCACATCTCGGGGGACCCAAACATGCATTACCATTCCCACCCAGCCTCTCTGCACATGCCTTTGCAACAGCCTGACCTATCAAACCTCTCTCCTGTGAAAGCAGAATGGCTGTCCCTCATAACCTTGAGGCACAATGCACTGAGGTTCAGTTTGATGGTGTTTCAGAGCTCCTTGGTTTCTTACTTTTACGAGACTTCTGGGGAAGTGCATGCAACAGGATGCGAAGAATCCTAACTAACGGGTGCACGTTCGAGCGCGAGCCTGTGCAAACACTCTGCTGCTGGGTAAAAAA
Source organism: Balaeniceps rex (assembly GCA_013401315.1). Classification (NCBI taxonomy): domain Eukaryota; kingdom Metazoa; phylum Chordata; class Aves; order Pelecaniformes; family Balaenicipitidae; genus Balaeniceps; species Balaeniceps rex. Next base: position 118,981 of record VYZW01061576.1, on the reverse strand, counting down.
AGCCAACTTCACTGTAAAGATTGTTACACTGTATTTAAGATGGAATTAAAACATATTTAAGTCATATAAGTGATATGTAATAAATTTAAGAAAAAAATAAAAAGCCTCAGATCTGCAAAATATGAACCATTAATCAAACAGACACTCCGAAAGACTTCACTGTGAAATCTCTAGTGATTAGCTATGGGCACTCAGCCAAAGAGGCCTGCAAGCTCTGTTTCACTGACATGTATTTTTAAACTAGCTCCAGCAAAGAGGAGACCGTTTGGGGCACAGAATACCAGCTTTGGGGGCTGGGACCAGTCCCCGCCACAGATGATCTTGCAGATCATCTCTCTACCGCAGTTCTCCATCTCTAAGATGGGGATAATATGCTCTGCTCCAATTCCTCCCTAGCTTTTACAACTAAATCTGCAGGACATAGACCACCTCCTCCTACATTTATGTAGTATGCAATGCAATTCTGTCCCTGTTTGGTGATGAGAGCTGTGTACATCTGTAATATACACCATGGAGACAATAAAAAAAAAACAGGGTTGAAAGATCTTCAGGCATAACACAGCCAGTCTATGTCAGGGCCAGTTAGCCCTAGATCATTCCCAATTCCATTTAATGCATTCTTTGAAACCACCCAGCGATAGAGAGCCTGCTGCCTCTTTAATAGCCTATTGATTAAATGTATTGCCACAGCCCGTGACACAAACTACTAGAAGCATCTCTCAGACTGCATTAACATCTCCTGCAACTCCAGGTATGCTGAAACCTGCCTGGGCTGGGTCAGGAGAGCTGACGTTTCGTCAAGCTAGTGGCCCCTGCCAACTTGTGCTGAGCAAAATATCTATTAACTTCTCTCAGTTTGCAAATCGCCCAGAATGCTACAGAGACAAGAGGTTACACTGGTAACAAACACAGAATTAAGCTGACAGTTTTAAAAGATTAGTAAAGTGTTGTTTTCCATTCAAATTAGGAGGAAAAAAGATTACTTATAAAACAAGAACTTCCCCCACAGAGTGTTTACTCTCTCCTGAGATGCAGCAAGAGGTATTTGCATTACTGCACATTCTCATCAACAGAAAAGCAAGTGCTTAAAAAGAGGGAGAAAAACACAAGAGTTTGCAAAATAACGCCAGTTAAAAAGGTTTTCAGATTGGTCTGCATTAAAGAAAATGGGTAAACAGTGCTCATCTAAACTCTGCCAAAGCAACAGCCATTTAAAGGGTGCAAAAGACCTGCAGAGCGGTGGTCAGCGCAGGGGTCCTGGGCGAGCAGGCTGCCCAGCGTTAGTCCCACCGTAGTGTCTGAATCCAGCTGTAGCACAGCGAACCGCTGCTCGGCTGGAAGCAGTCAGCAAGTTCACTTTTCTGCTCCTGTCAGAGCCACCGCTTCCCTCCCTGAAAGCGATGGTGGGCGTTCAAACTTACGGTCACTTTTGTAGCTTCTGGAGATCCTCAAGCGAAACAAGGTACAGACCCAAAGGGTGGCTATGAGGGCAGACTCCCCAGCAGGGAGCACTGCTGTGGTTTGGCTTCTACCTGCTAACCCTTCAGGACACAACGGCTGGGGGAAAGGGGAACCTTGCGTAGGAAGGTGCAGCACTAATTAAAAAAAAAGAACAGAGCAAGGAGAAAAGCAGACACCAGTATCTTAGCGTGCCTCACCAGTTGGGAGTGATTTGATTTAACATGCAGTTTTGTTTTCAATGCTTGTACCACGTAAGTTTTTAATATAAGTTTTTACTGATCACTTTACTTGCAACAAACGGATCAGAGACAGCGGTACTCTGAAGGGCCCTGCACTTGTTTCAAAAAGATGTTTCTTGCCCCCATGAGTTTACATTTCAACCTAATACAGAGAGACAATGGACGTAAGCAAAAATGCATTCTGGCTGCTTTCACAGCATGAGAAACGTTACAAGAGTAAAGATGATAAGTATAGACAAGAATGGTTTAAATTCATTTCTGCAGACATAATCCGAGAAGTGCAAAGTGGAACTTCTGTAGGGAATCAAAAGCAAAAGAAAGTCCCATGACAGGGCTTAGCAGAAGCTCAGCACAAGCTCTTGAGCAAAGAAATAAAGCAGGCATCTTCATATAAACACAAGTTCTGAAAGAACTGATTGAGATAGATGATGGATGTCCTAGAGAAGGAGGCTTACAAAGCGATGCAGACTAAAACACTGCTCCACAGCTTTACCCTCTCCTCCCAAGCCGGTCAATCTGTGGGGAGATGGGCACACGGCCCTGCCAGCCACCTCACTGCTCAGCATGCTCTTCAGCTTAGACTCTTGCCTTCAGGCTATCCTCCCCAACTTATTTCCAAGTGCTACCCTGACACGGCTAAACTCTAATTTGTAAGAATTAGAATTGGACCTACCAATCTTGGGTCCTAAAAATATAAATAAAATGACAGCTAACTTTTTCAGCTCTACTGTGCCCTGTTGTTGTTGTGAACCACCATGGGACAGCATGGTATGAAAGAAAGCATACAAGCGAAGCATCCTGCAGAACAAAGCCGTTGTGTCTGTGTTGGACTCGCATGACCTCTTCCTTAGGATAAACAAATCTGGACTTCTTCTGAACCAGACACAGTCGGAGATGACTCCCAACTGATCCTGAAGATGAAAGAGAGCAAGAAAACCCTAAACATTGGGTTGTTGCAGCCCCATCTCTCCCATGTGTGGCACGGATGGCCCTTCAAACATGTAAAAGCAATCTCTTGACCTACTGGACTCGAGTTAATCACCAATCAACTACTTATTTATCATTTATTAACCTTTTATAATTTCCCTATACATGCGCCCTTAATGAAAAGGGTGATCCTTCTTCTCAATATAGCTGGACATTATCTGCAGAGTTTCTCCAAAGGGACAATTTACTCCAGATCCCATGACGGCCTGGAATTTGGGGGCTATTACCTATGCTTGGAAAGCAATACATTCATCAATGGTCAGGGATCATGCCCCACAGCACCGGTCAGTCCCCAGTGGGACAGTTCATCCTGCAACGATGCTGCAAATCAAGTAAAGCACTAATGCATGTTCCCACGTCCCACTGATCTCAGTGGAGGTTAAAGACCCATTTAGCACCTGGAGCTGCAAACAGTGGTTCCTTGCAGACAACTTCTCACAAACCATCATCCTGGAGCCTGCTTTACACCAACCACTCCAGCACAGTTACTGAGGATTTATCTTACACATAAAAATATTGTTTAAAGTGGTGCAACATTGAGTGCTCTGAAGGTAGGAGGCTGCCAAACTGAGATTGTCACAAACAGGGACACAATCCTATTTACCATGAAACCGATCTTTCTTTTCCTGCCATTGGCTTTATTTACTCTCCAGCTTCCAGCAGCGGGAAGGATGCAGCCGTCTGCAGCCCCCAGCTGCATTCACCACCCAAGCCAGATGCCACCCCAGTGCGGGAGCTTTGGGCACTCAGGTAATGGATCTCAAAGCAGTAGCCTCTAATGATGTAACTGAACGCCTGCATCATGAAGCACACAAAAGAGGAGGTAAATTATCACAGGCAAACTAAGTTTTGGCATCGGCCTTTCTAATAACCCCAGGCACTTCTAGTAAAAGTTAAAACAAAATGCTCAAAACCAAAACCAGTACAACTCCCAGCTTGGGCACTGAAAACTGCTGAAAAGCTGCAATTGTCTCCCTCAGATCTTCATCGTGTTCTGCACATGCTCCTGTTTTAGAGCCAGCCCATTCAGACCTGCTGCCGTATGCACTGCAATTGTAGCTGGCCTTTTCCACTGCCCAGAGCTGGCGTGGAATGAAAGACACCCTTGCTGGTGAGTGGGACCTGCTGCCATGGGTGTCCTCATGGGCAGTGGGAGGAGAGGGTGCTCTGGGTGGCCAATTTCTGCTCATACACAAAGCCAACCCCCACCAGCCTGTTCCCCTTTCTTCTCTTCCCTCCTCTCACCTCCCCACCCCGTCACCCTCACCAACAGCACTCGATCCTCATCGTCTCCTCCCATTCTCCTTGTTCATACATCCAGCTTTACTCTTTTTTGTCTCCTCTTGTCCTCCCCACTGGTCCTGTGCCCTGTCTTGCCCCCATCGCCTTCCCCTGACACTAGGTCCATCCCCCCACCCCACCAGCCCATCCTCATCTCCATCACTACTGCTCTCACTCATAGACTTCTCCACTCCAGTCTCAGACACACTATTTATACCTTTATTCTGTTTCTTCCTCTACATTATGTTGGTAACAGCAGGGCCAAAATCCTCCCTTGCTCCTGCACACCCCCGAGGGTCCCTGCTCCCCACTGCAGCACTGAGGCAGTTGTTAAAAAGCCGTTTTTTCTCATGTCTTACCCGCATCCTGGGGGTACAGCATGCTCTGCCAGCGTGAGCTGCGCTACGGACGGCAAAAAACCAGAACAGACTCGATGTCACTTCTGACACTTCGGCTGAAAAACTCCAGGGTGCAACAAACCTACACCTGGGCTGAATGGTTTTAATAAGGAAGGGAAAGGTACCTTCTCATGCAAAGACACCTCCTCTGCCAAAGCATGAGAGGACTGGAGCTCTTCAAAGAAAAAGATGTCAATATTTTGCAGTATTTCCTTCCAAGCTGCTCCTGAGAATGGCTTAAATAAAATAAAAAAAAAAAAATTGAAAGTCAGGTCCCCTGACATAAAGAATCTTACCCCAGGTTACCAAATCTAGCAGAGAATCAGGCCAAGGCCTAGGGCATTCTAATGGGAAACACTGGGCAAAGTTAACAGAAGGCTGTTCTGCCAGCCCCACCTATAACAAGTTTTAAACTTTTGCTGACACAGTTCATTATCTTACAAAACAAATTGCTCCAAGTGAACTGTGACATTAGTGTGTGTGATTCTCCAGTTGCTCAGGCTATTAATGTTTAAGATGTAATTAGAAGTAAGGGTAGAAAATAGCCTTTGCAGAATATTTTTCAGACCATTAGTTGAAAGAATTTTCCACACAATTTCTCTCTGGCATTTCTGAGTACAAGGGCCTTCTCTTTATCAAGTGCTCCCCACCCCGCTAAGCACTGTGCGTTTTCAGTAGTCACGCCAGCCACCCACCCAACGTGCATCAGCGACTCCAGCTCTTATTCCACTACTTCACCAAACCGGAGAAGATCAGGTCAAATTAGACTTATATTGACAAGGGGCTGCCTTGTTTCACTCGCCTCAATGGAAAAAGGCCAAATCAATCTTACTCTCTAATCCACGAGTCCCTCTTGGTAGCCAAATTGTTAAAGAATTGAAGAAAGAAGCTGGGAGAAAAACGACAATAAATTATTGCACATCAACACACCATAGAAATTACATGTATTGTCACTATCCAGCAACAGAGGCTCTGCCCACTTACTAACATACAGTGCATTAAGGCAGCCCTTTTCTATATGGGAATTTCTATATGGGAAATTTTTCATATTAAGCCTCTTTGCCTTCTGCTCACCTTGGAAATAAGTACCTTCTGCGCTTTTTTTAACACCGTTCTTGCCACCTAGAACCTTCTAGCTGCAATGACTGCTTGGAAAAAAGTAGTTGCCAAACACACAAGAGTCTTTCAGTTTTTTGCTTCCTGGACCACATTACTATTATTATTTATGCCATAGCAGAGGCTAGGAGACCTGGTCATGGACCACAGCCCAGCTGCCTTGAGCCCACTGGAGTGAAGAAACAAACAAACAAACAAACAACCCCCCCAAAAAAAACCCTAAACCAAAACAACAACCAAAAAAACAACCAAAAAAAACCCAAACAGATTTAAAAGCATGAAAAGGAGCAGATGAAAAGCAGTATCTAACTCTTTTCCTTTTCCCAATTTTCCACCAAGTGCTTTTTAAGCATCATCTTTCCATCTTCAAACAAGGAAGCAGGCTGTACCCTACGTCAGTAGCCCAACTAATCAAAACCAACAATAAAAGTGTCCCCACCTAGAACAACACATCAAAAACATACCAAACTCAGCCACAGGAATCTCTATAGAATAGGCTCTTTTCTTCATACTAAATTTCCCTCCAGAAACTTTTCAACTGGAGAGACTTTTTAAAGAAGCTGGGGAAGGACTGAGAATCAGCGACAAACACAATCTGAAATATCGCAGTGCCCATTAGAGCCGCCCTGCAGCAAGCATTCCAGCACGTGCCTTGTCTGCTGTACTAAAGAGCCCTGCTCAAAATCCAGTGCTTTGCACTGCCAACAGACCATCAACTCCCGTTGTCTCAAAACCCAAGTCAGATACATTCACATAACAAGGCTTTTATGCGAGTAGAACCTCTGCCGATGCCGCCCTCCTTCCCACTGTGAAGAGCCGGGCTCCCCCCGACTGCCTTCCCTTCCCCCAAAGTCATACACTTCTACGGGGTGGTACACGAAGGGGTCCTGATCTTTCGGATATTTAAGCCATGTTCAGCACGTGAGTGGCTCTCTAAGCCCCAGTGGAAGAATATGTACGCTTAATATGCTTAAAATTAAGCAGGTGCATATGCCTTAAAGGTGCAGCCATTGCGCCACAAAGAGCGTTGCTATTAAACCTCCTGTTCTCGAGGGTATTTTTCTTTGGGGTTGGTGAAGTGCACTCTGCAGTTCCTTTGAACTTCACATTTATGAGACACAGGTTGTACTTTTGAAAGCAAACTGCTTTCAGTTTGTGGTTTCCTTTCATCCAACTGGGAGGCAATCTGAGAAGTTGGCATGGATTGTCCTTGATTCTTGGACACGTAAATACATTTCCTTGTAAAGGTACATACAAGCCACTAAAACCAGGCACATTGTTGCATGTTGGAATATTCATCTAGGTCAAGAATTTGTTTATACAAATTCTAAAAATGAATTTGTCTGGGGGGAAAATGATCTCTTCTCTGTTTAGAGCATGAAGAGACATGGTAAACATCCATCAGAGCAGGCACTCCTGTCTGCTGCAAACAGCAGAGAGCTTGTTCAAGAGCTGGTTTATTTTTTGTTCACTGATTGAAATGCCAAAACAGACATCCACCAGAGGCTCATCCACTCAATGACCCACATAAATCCTCATCCCACATCTCCAAGGGCTCAATTCTAACTTAAAAAAAAACAAAACGAAACAAAACAAAACCAAAAAACCCCCAACCAAAAACCCCAAAGCCTAATTCACCACACCTAAAACCTGGTATCACTGAAGACTTCAGCTGTGTGACAGCAGTACTCAGAGACCAGGACACAACCTGTCATCCAGCTCCTGAGGATACCTGACTGTCCTCAGTTATGGATGTTCGTGTCTGTGTGTGAGGTGCCTATTCAATTCACCAGCTAAAGAAAACCTTGGTTTGGTCCTGGACCACTGAGTCCTGGCAGATGCTCTCACTAGATACAGTAAAGCTTGAAAATCCAATATACTTTCCATTTTTAAGCGAGAGTTTAAGGACAAATTTCTGAAAAAAGAACAAGCTAAAAATGCTTTCACTTAATCCCCTTCTACATCCCTGAATAAATATATACATATACAAATATGGGTATATACTCATACACACACAGAGGCATTATATAGATATATAGATACATAAATTGGCAACTCTTAATTACACAAGTTCAGCTCAAAGTGTTTCAGTAAACAAACATCTTCAAGCCCAGGGAAGCAGAAAAGAAAAACAACTGTGAAATAAATACCTCGCAGACACAGTTACTTCAGCAGGACTCCAGAGATTACCACTTATTTAGCGCTTACAATCTGCTCAGCAATGTGCAAGATAGAAAGATAAAGAAATCAGGTTGTTGGGGACCCTCCAAGGGCACGCCAGTCACACACCCGGTGCTCCTGACACTGCTGGCCCTTGAGAAGTCACCTCGCACGTCTTATGAAACTCTTCAATTTCACATACTCCAAAACCAACTCAAAATAAATGCAAATTGTAACTGTGCAGCTACGGTTCATTCCAACTTCAAAAATCAAATGAATGTGGAAGTAGGGAAGTGGGAACTGAAGAGGGATTAGTAAGTGTTGCAAAATAAACATGAGAATGTTTCGGTAGAACATGGCGATGGAAATCCCAGAAAGAGCAAACCCAAAAGAAAACGAACAACATTCATGCAAAGCAAAACTGGGGACATTTACTGCTTTTTGCCTAGGTGGTAGGTGCAGGTGCAGAAAGCTTGGAGAGGGATTCTGGAAGAAAATGGGAAGAACTTGAGGTTTTATGCTACTCTGAAGGAAGTTAACCACTGTAAATCATATCTCACACCTAAAACTAGGTTCCTAGTCAGGAGTTAGGATTAAAAAATTATGTGATTCAAACTGAGTGGTTTTTGTTTGGTTTTGGTTGTTTTTTTTTTTTTTTTTTTTTTTTTTTTTTATGGGGCAGGGGGGGAGGGGGGGCGGTACGC